>CATIWO010260004.1:0-40811 GCA_949673435.1 Macaranga tanarius | reverse complement strand
ATTATTATTATTATTATTATTATTATTATTATTATTATTATTATTATTATTATTATTATTATTATTATTATTATTATTATTATTATTATTATTGTGTACATTGAGTTTAAACATACCATTACATAAATAACCATTTCCTACAAATATGCCCCCTTTGGATAACACAAACTTATCAGCCTCAAATACAAGTTTGAAACCAAACTTGTTTAAAATGCTACCCGACACTAAGTTCTTTCTAACTTCTGGAACATAATATACATTTTGTAAAGTTAATGTTCTTCCAGAAGTGAACTCTAGTTCTACATTTCCAATACCTAAGACCGGTGCTGTAGTAGCATTTCCCATGTACAAAATCGTACCATCAGCAACTTGTTCCATATGCTTGAATAAAGCCAAGTCCTTGAACATATGACGGATTGCACCCAAATTTATCCACCAACCCATGTCATGACCTTCAAGAAGATTGATTTATGAAATCATTGCAACCAAGTTATCACTTGTAACATTAGAAGAAGATCCTTTGATCTTCATCTTTTCTTGTTTCTTCTTGAAAAATCGGCATTCAGACTTGCAGTGTCCTTCTTTGCCACAAAAATAACAACTACCCTTTTTCTTCTTTTGATTTTTGAATTTTTAGGTATTGTTAGGTTGAAATTGCCTTTTGTTTGAAATCTTGGAAGGTTGCCCATCTTCTACTACATGGACTTTAGAGACATGAACTGAATTCTCTATTGTCTCCTCTTGAATTTGCATTTCGAAGACTATTTGCAAGTTGCTCAAGAGAAATATCTTATTTCTTGTGTTTCAAATTTCTCTTAAAATCTTTCCATGAAGGTGGCAATTTGTCAATGATATTAGAAACAACAATAGACTCATCCATATGCATTTTGTGCTATGTGAAATTATTCAAAATTCTTTCTAGTTCATGGAATTTTTCCATGACAGGCCTAGAATCATTCATTTTATAATTATTGAAACGAGAGACAATAAATTTCTTACTTGTAGCATCTTTTTGCATATACTTACTCTCCAATTTTTTCCAAAGTTTTTTTACGATAGGCACATAATTGTAGATGTCGAAGAGTGCATCACTCATCGCATTTAGAATGTGTCCTCTACAAATTTCATCATCCATCTCCCATTTTTGTCTCTTCCTTGTCTCTGCAAGCGTCTCATTCTCTGACTCTTCAGGCCTTTGTGTGTTCAAAACATATACTACTTGTAAAGAAACTAATAAAAAAATGTATCCTCTTTTGTCATCTCATAAAATTTCCACCATCAAATCGACCTAACGTGACAATATTGGTTGTTAATTCTCTAAGTGTTGCCATAGATGCAGATTTAAATAAAAAAAAAAGTAAAAATATTGCCTTTAGATTGTTAGAAAAAATAAAAATTCAATACTTGAAAAATCTGCTCCAAGACGTGTAAGATTCCCACTTTCCTAAAGGCAATATTTATGGTATACAATATGCCTCTAGGATACAATGAAGCCTTTGTGAAAATTTATTTAATGGTGTTTTTGTAGAGAATTCTAATGATTTCCAAAATTAATTCCTACAGCAAACCAACTTTGGTATTTATAGAAAATGAATGGTTATTATAACTTTTGGCAGTAGTCGTGTCTATTTATTCAAACAAACAAGTTCCTTGGTAAATACTCATGTCTATTAATCTTAATAGACATGTTTCTTGGAAATGGTTATGTCCATTAATCTTAGTAGACATGCATCTTCAAAACAGTCATGTCCATAAATTTAATGGACACGTTTCTTGGCAACGGTTATATCTATTATTTTAAAATATGTCTTTTGTTGCCAACATTCATGTCTCTTTATATAAAAAGCTATGACTCTATTTTGAAAATGTCCAACACTTGATTATATCTTTAACTAAATGTGGAAATGGATATGACAAATTGATTTCTTAAAAGGGTAAAGCTTTTTGTCACAGTGTCGCGGTCCCAAGCAATTTTTGTTCCCTTCATATTTAATGGGCCATCAAAACAACTTTGGAAGCAAAAATTGAAAAAAAAAAAAAGTTCTGTAGCATTTGCAAATTATTGCAGCATGCTACACCTATCATCATCCTTTTTAAACATATACAAGAAGCTGAAACACGTAAGAATCTAAATATTCATGATTTTCATTCAGCTTTATATTCACAGAATCGGAGTGCTCAAGATTATACTACTATTTTTAGAAATCAAGTAACTAGTGTTGCTTTAAATGATTTGAACTGGTTTTTCTTCTCTAGCAAGATTGTTAGGCTCAACATTGATTGCTTCCTCTTAGAATTCAATTAGCAGTCATATAGAAAAATGAAAATGGGAAAATTTTCTTTGGAGCTTCATCTATGAGATTGGTTTTAAAACTGCATTTTTAAAATGGATCCAAAGCTGCTTTATTTTATCGACCTGAGTTGTTAACAAGTAATTATTGAAAATGGAGTCAAGTTTATTTTCATCTTCCAATTATGTCTTCTTGGTTTCCATAGTTTATCATTTAACCGTAGTAGTTCCTTATCATTTAACCGCAGTAGTTCATTATTCGTCTATAGAGCCAAAACTGCTATGATGATGAGAGATCTACTTTACAGCAATTGGAGGATAGCTTTCTCAATACCAATGGTTGCTTTGGTTATTATTGTAATAATATAAAAGTTGAAACATGGAGATTGGAAGAATGAGGTGAGTGCTTCTCCAAGGATGGTGTGGAATGTGATGATAAAACCAACCATGTCATAAACCTCAATAACAGTTGTCTCTTAGCTTCAATCAACTCTAACAACACCTTCTTCAACCTTGTTCACCTTCAAATGCTTAATCTTGCCTCCAACAACTTCACGTTTTCTCAAACACCATTAAAAATAGGCAGGCTCTCAAGCCTAACTCATCTCGAGCTCTCCTATTCGAGATTCTCTGGCCAAATCCCACCACAACTCTCTAATATATCCACCTTGGTTTCCCTCAATCTCTCAAATAATGATTTAAAACTCCATAAGCTTACTAATTTGAGAGTGATTAATTTGAAGGAACTTCATCTCTCATATGTGGACATTTCTTCAAGGGTACCAGCTAATTTCTTGGCAAATTTCACATCTTTGGAATCTCTCTATCTTGAATTTCATATAGCTATTTCCCAACTTTTGAATCTTAAGATACTTAATCTAAGCTACAGACTATATCTATCCATTAATTTCTTGAAGCTCCTTGAGTTTAGTGTTATGAAATTTATGTTTACGAAATTGCGATGGGATAAAAAAAATCTATTTAAGATATAGAGAAATTAGAAAAAATACAAATTTAGCATGTTCATCTACAGATAAAGGAGAAAAAAATTTACTAATTAAAATAAAAAAACACAAAGAAACAACTTTCTAAATTTTATATGCCCAAAAATCAACTTAGTGGTTCAATCTTAGCAAGCCTTATCAATCTGACCCAGTTTAACTATGTAGATTTATAAGGCTCGCTAGAAATGCAATGGAAGTTAATATAGAATGCAATAAAAATTAAATTGGCATACATGGAGAAACATTTGACTCCTAATAGTTGGTATTACTGTTTAACATATTATGACTTTTTTTTTTGTTAATGGAGAGGTCATATAATTTAAGCATTGATGGACTGCACAACAGGGGTAGTCCAACCTTTTTAAATTATCGATAACAGAATTTGAACCATATTCCTCATAATGCATTTGGAGATGAATTACCAATTGACACTCCTTCACTGACATATTATGGCTCATTCGACTATTCAATGACATTGTATAACAAAGGATTGGAAATGACTTATGAGAAGATCCCTAATATTTTTGTTGGCATAGATTTTTCCCATGACAAATTTACAAGAGAGATTCTAGATATCATTGGAAATCTTAAAGGGCTTCAATTTCTTAATCTTTCAGTCAACATTCTTAATGGTCTGATAGCATTTTCTTTGGCAAATCTGAAAACATTAAAATGTTTGGACCTTTCTAAAAAAACCAGCTCTCAGGACAGATTCCTTTGCAGCTCAGTCTCCTTCATCATTTGAGTTTAGGATTATGTGTAGAAACATGAATAAAGCAATGCGGAAACTTCAAATCCTTGCTGCAAGTTCAGCCTCCATCTCTCACAAAAGATGAAGCCTCAGGATCTGCATTCAAAATAAATTGATTGATATTTTCAATGGGATATGCAAGTGGGCTAGTAGTCAGAGTGGTTGCTGGAAATGAGTTCACTAGAAGAAGAAAACATAATTGGTTTGCAAAAAGATTAGGAAGGAAACAGAGGAGGTCATAAAATAGAAGGACAAGAAATCAAAACTAATTATTGCACCTATATTTTGTAGTGCAAATACTGTTTTATACTTTCTTGAGTTCTCATGTGTTACTGTTTTGTATTTACTTTTCTTTTATTCTCTAATAATGGAGATGAGTGGTGAAAAGACACCATCACCATCACCATCTTATTTAAGCTTAGTAAACCATATATATATATACACACACACACCTAAGTTCCTTGTCTCCTGTCTTAAATATATAACTAATAATTAAGCTCCAATATTTAAGTTTGTTCATCAAACCAAGACATTAATTAATGGATTTGAAGAAGAGACTTCAGATGTTATAGAGATTCATTTATTTAATCTGTTGAAGGACATACTATAATCATATTATATACAATCACATTTAGCCAAATTGAACCCTTGGAGTTGTAAAGGAAACAAGCTCATTGGAGATACATACTTCCACAACTTAAGTACCTTTCATTTCATCTTTTAATACGTCTTATAACCAACTTACTAATTAATCTGGTCGCCATGAGGAAAGTGAGGAAAGACAACTCAGGTTTTGAAAGCTTTTTGCAAGGCAACAACAAGCAGGCAGGAAGAAGAAGATGATGAAGAAACAAAATAAAGTTGAACAAACGCCTTATTGTTAGCTACATTGCCATTTGGAATTTAATTTTGCATGTAATCAGCTTTTGAACAAATATGTCGCTAATGTTTGCTGCTATTCAATCCTATAAATTTTGTGCTAGATTTTTATGTCATTTTTCTATCTCTATTTTATGGTTTTCTCTAAATTTAACGATATGTCATATTTTTTTATCACTAATATACAATCTTCTTAGCTTGCAAATTTGCTAACCAAATGTGCCAGCAAGTTTCATTTGAAGCAAGGTCGAAGTTGAGCCCAATTTGGCATTGTAATTCAACCTCATTCCAAATTTTCCTTCAATTTCCCCCCTTAAACTGATATCAAACGCTCAAATAGTTTTGCAATTAACTTTTATTTTGAATTTGAGATTTTTTGAATATGGCTGGAAAAAAAAAACGCAATAGTAGCAGTGACAGTTTCTTGAGAAGTGGCAATGAATCCACAGTGGATGACGGCGGGGCAGCGTTGGAACGACAGTTGTGATATTAGTGGAGCAGAGATGGTGACAACATTCATTGGAAATTTGTATAAAAAAATGTAATAAATAATATGTTTATTTTAATAATAATCAAGTCATATTAAAACTTGCATCTATTTGGCTTTAAAATATAAATTTTGGATTAATTTGTTGAAACTCACAATTCAAACATATTTAACCTTTTAATAAATGTATTTCTTTGCTTTTTTTTGGGTGCTCGGGAAATTGGCCCTTTGTCCGATTGTTTTTATCAAATGCCAGCCTAGATGTCTGAAGAAAATCATAGAAATTTTAGATTTACCTTGGGAAAAATGCCATACTTGTAAATTATTCAGAATGCATTTACTTTAATTTTATTACTCTCTCCGTTCTATTTCAATTATCGTTTAAGGTAGTGTTACAAAATTAAAAATATAATTTAATAGGCATAATTATAGGTGCAAATAACTATATTACTATCTTTTAAAAAGACCAAAAGTTAGTACTTTAATCAAACTCTAAAATCAATATATGGGTGAAGTTGGAAATAAGAGTTTATTTTTTATTGGTAATATAAATACGTCAATTGGAGTTGAACAAATTCTATTTTTTAAATGACAATTAGAATGGAACCGACATTCAAATTCAATTATTAACTCAAACATAATTAAATTTTAGTTGTTCAAACAACCAACAAGGGAGTTTCTGACAAAGACTTAAATGACTTTTAATCATATATAATTGTAGAAGACTTGTTTTTTTTTTTTTTTTTTTTTTTTGAACGGAAAGAATGATTTTTCATTCACTAGCAGAAATAACAGAGTTACATGCATCACTAGTAAGTCTGCAAGTCGCAATGTGATATTTGGATCACTAGAATTTGAATGCACTGATAATATATAAATGTGTATATAACTATATATTTGGTTAAAGCATATCAATTTCTTTGATATCATATATAATTCTATTATGGCTTTTACTAATTTGATTTACCTGTTTTCCTATTTTTAATTTAAAAATTACATGTTGTTGTTCATTCACAACTAACTTTTAAAATTAATCAGTCATAAATCTGCATAATGCGTTGACTGCATAATAAAATAATTAAATAAATAATTTTAATAGAATAACAATTTAACTAAACTAAAATTTGAATATATCACACTAATTTTATTTTCTTAATTTTTGCTGCCAAAATTGTTTTTAGTTATAATAGAATTAGTTTTGAGAATTATTATATTAGTGTTGGAGTATGTATAATAGTACTTTAGTTAAAAATAATACTAAATAAATGCAGTATATATTTTATTTTTAATATATATATATATATATATATTGTGGAGACCAAAAATCGAACCCCTACCCAATATATATATATATATATATATATTGTAAATTACTCATATTTTTTAAAAGACAAAAATTAATAATATAATATCATGTAATATAAAGGTCACTTATCACAATCGTAATATGTGACAATAAATCTGTGCTTTCTTATTTGTATCCTCTCATGAATCATAACAATATTTAGAAAATGGAGTCCTATTCATCTTCTTCTTCTAATTGTGTTTTCTTGATTTCTATAGTCATACTGTTTCATTTGATCATAGCATTTCCACACTGCCACGATGATGAGAGGTCGGCCTTATTACAATTCAAGCATAGCCTTGTCAATACCAATAGTTGCTATTATCATGATATCATGATTATCCAAAAGCTAAAACATGGAAATTAGGAAAGTGCTGCTCGTGGGCTGGCATGGAGTGATGATAACATCAATCATGTCATAAACTTGAACCTTAGTACCAGTTGCCTCTTGGGTTCTATCAACTCCAACAGCCCCCTCTTCGATCTTGTTCACCTTCAAACGCTTAATCTTGCCAACAATGACTTCAGCTCCTCTCCAATACCATTAGAAATAGGCAGGCTCTCAAGCCTAACTCATCTAAACCTTTCTCATTCGACGTTCTCCCACCAAATCCTACCACAACTCTATACTCTATCCTCCTTAGTTTCCTTCAATCTTTATTATAATTTCTTGAAGTTTCATAAGCCTGCTATTTTAAAAGTTCTAGTTCAACGCTTGATTTATTTGAAGGAACTTCCTCTTAGTTGGGAGGGAGAAGAAGATAGTAGTGTTTATAAAACTGATGGCTTGTATATTTTCATTGAAAATTACGTACTATAAATAGAGACACACATACATAGTAATTAGACTGACAAAACTAAATGCATGAACCTATCTTCATGTACTTGACTCTTAGAAATACTAAATATAGATGAATATGATATTAATAACAAAAAGACTCTTCAAATATACGTATTAATTTGAGTTTAATTTCCAACACTCCTCATTAAACTCAAATTTTGGTTACTCCAAGCTTTGCTTTCAGCCTTGAAAAATTTTCAAACTTCAATGCCTTAGTAAATATATCAGCAATCTGATCTTAAGATTTTACATACTTGAGCTACACTTCCTTCTTGCTAATGTTTTCTTTGATAAAATGATGTCTTGTATCTATATACTTGCTTCTATTGAATTCTTTCCCAAAATAATATCTGATTTGTTATTAACAAAAATTGCAGTAGCTTCATACATATATGGTTTTTCTTACATATATTACACCTGGGTAAGGTAACTCTTTCCATTTGCCTATTTCTAGTACCAATTTTCCTAGGCGGTGCCATTGGTTGTCTTATCAATACCTGACTTCCTTGGAGTCTATTACCACCTCCAAATCTAGCATTATTTCTAGAGTATGGAGAGAATCTTGATTTCCTATCCCCATTTCCCCTCCAAGGTTATCATGATATGTCAACTTATTGATTAGACCTAACTTGGGTTGAAACCTCTAGTTCCTTGTCTAGTTTCTTCTGCTCTATGGCTTTCTCAAGCCAATCTCTAAATGTTATTCCCGCATGCAAATTCAGTTTTCCTCTTAAGGACATATGCAATCCTTCACAAAATGTTTCACTCTTCCTCTCCTCCATAGGATAGATATCCTTTGCATACTTATACAAATCCTCAAATTTATCAACATACTCTCTAACAGTCATTGATCTTTATACTAAGTTAATAAAGGATGCTACCTTCTCCTTTTGAGAGTTTTTCGTCAAATATTCCTTACAAAACTCCTCCTAAATTACTTGCCAAGTTAAGGCCTCGCTAAATAAATTCTTAACCTTAGTCAACCAATCATCAACCTTGTCAAACATTAGGCCATAGACATTACTTATTTTCTCCTCATTACTTAATTGTAAAGTTGTAAAGGCTTCCTCTATGGTTTCCAACCACTTATCAACTTGGCCTAGGTCTAACGTACCGTAAAAGTCTTATTCTCCACATTTCTTAGCATGTTCAATCATGTCTCCAAGTCTATTATACGTTTTCTTATCCTTTTCGGTCACCATAGTTGCCATAGTGCGTGCCAATTCCATAGCATCTATATACATTATTGGCAGTACCAGAAAGTTAGCCACATTCTCCTGTACTGGCAGTTGGTGGAGGTTAACCATTACGAGCTCTTCTCAGCACATTGAAATTTAGCACTGTAGCATTTGGCATAGAACTGCCTTGTTCGCTGCCTGTGGGAGCCTCTTGCACATCATCCCTTTTGTTACCAATAGAGGTTGATGATGGGGTGACTCTCGTGCCAGTACTTGACTCTTACTTGAGCTTTTCTGCCCATGGTACTAACTTTATTCTATTAGCCTGGACACTTCGACCTCTACCTCTTCCTGTACCTCTACTTCTACCTCTAGCCCTACCTCAATCTCCTATTCTACCACCTCTAATTCTTGCCATTTTCCTAAAATTCAAAATCAATTTACTTTAATAATCTGTGCCATCAAAATATCAATTTATCAATTAATATCCAATGGGCCTTGCGTTCCATTGAGGAGCACTAAGCTTTACTTCAATTTCTTCGAAATGGCAAAAAGAAAAATTAGAAAAATGCTTTTAGGAATCAATATGGACTAATATTTGAAGATGAGAAAATTGATAGAAAGCGATACATTTGATAGCTACTCTCTGGACTTATGGGACTTATATAAAGACAAGTTGAATATACATATATTAATTAATTAAATAGCTAGAAATTACACTATAATAAATAAGTACAAATTTTAAATTTGTAATCACAAACTACAAATTTAACTTACATTAAAATCAAATTAGAACTTTATTTTTTATTTTTTATTTTCTAATTGAACTTTAGAGAGACGTATAAAGTTTCAGAATTATACTATTCCTAGTTAATAAGTACCTTAGTATATATAATTTGATCTGGATATAAATGTTTTATAATATGCATTACAATTACCTTTTGATAATTATTTATATGTTAAGCTCAATTTTGCAAGCTTATTTAGAAGTTTCCTCCAAAAAGAAGGATCCTAAAAAAAATAGAAAATGCACAATAAATCCCTATGGCAATAGAAGAATCAGAATAAAAATGGGATATACAATTATTTATTGCTAAAACTTTTGAAATAAATGAGAAGTGGAGATTCCATTATGACTAACGACTTAAAGATAAAGAAAGTTGTTGCTTGCAATAAATGGATCCTTAACATATCTTCATTTCCGTTTAGTTCTTTTCACAAAGCAAGGCCAATTGAACAATGGGCTTGAATTTTCAGAGAGTAACACTGTTCTTTACTTCACTTTCTTGCAAAAAAGGGAAAACAAAATAAAATAGAAAGAAAGAAAGAAAGAAAATTTAGCAAATTCTTTAGGAGGACTTCCATACATCAACAAGCATTGATTTTTGAATATGAAAAGAATTATGGAGAAGCAACAGATACAAATTTCCTGATAGCTACTAGATTTATGGGACTAGTATTACAAATCTAAAATTCATAATTATAATATTTAATGAATCAAAAATTAAAAGTATAACCATAAATTTAACTTAAAACTAAATTGAAAATTTACCTAATTTTTTATTGAACTTTAAAGAGATTACAAAAGTTACAAAATGGATAAAGCATTGAGTGGGAAAGCCAGCTAGACTAATCCTAGTTAATAATTAACCATTTGCTATAATTCAAAACTGCAATCTCCTTCAAACAGATTATCCTTATCAAGAAAATTCATAAAATCTTAGATTCCTTAACACGTGATGAATGATCAATCTCCTCAAAACCTGTAAGCACAAGAAAAAAACTAGGATGAGCCTGGGATCCTTGATCCACAGGTTTTCCGATGCTTAAATTAGAGAAAATCTATTTAAGTTAAGTTATTTAAAAGATGAAATGTCACAGCCGCTCCGCTAGCTGTTGTGCAGGCGCGACATGCTATGCTGGCTAGTGGTACTGCTGGAAGTAAGAATATAACATACTTATATCGCTAGTAACTTAAAATTAACTGAAGGTAATACTATTGTTATACATCATAAAAGTCTTTTAAATACATCCTTAGATTCAATATATAAAATCCACCCATTATTAACAAGATAAACTTTAAGATAAACTCCAAAATACTATAAACAGAGCTAATTGGCACAATCTTTTCTAGACACCAGGTGGACTCCCAAAACAGGTCCTACGAGCTACTATTATTGAAACTCCACAGAATCTGAAAATATTCTAAAATAAAGGGTGGTGATTATAATAATACTTAGTGAGTGGTCTAAAAATAAAGTATAATAACGTAAAACGGGAACATTAGTTATTCGCTAAATAAATATAAATATATATATATTCATAACTATATTGAAATTAACCATTAAGCTGCTGAAATAATATAATGTCATACATTTGCTATAAAAATGAATAAACATTATCAATCATTTTAATCTATACACTCATTAAATGTGTAACCAATAGATTATGCTAACACAATGGGTGCATTGATGACCTAGCAACTCATGTGCATTCATATTGCTATAATAATACTGGACTTACACATGCGCAGAGCTGCCCCCAAAGGGCTAACCACCTAATTGTATGCCCCAGGGCTATATGTACAACCAAGCGATGTCCCCAAGACAGTTCTTAATAATATTGCTGATATAAAACACCAGTAATCTTGGTGTAATCTAAAGGGTACATATCACGAGTGTATAGGTTTGCTTATAAATCAATCATTCAAACTGCTAGCAAAACATAATGGCTGAATATCTAGCTGATCCTATAATCAAATACTGCTGAGAAATAATCATTCTATAAAATAATAACAACAAATACATTCTTGCTTCAAAACACTTCAATTATATCAGTAACAAATATATATACTGCTACATGTTCCCAATTTCAAGTATAAAAACTAAATAACTTGTAAAACCATATTTGCAAGCTAATAGTTGATAAAAGACTAGTTGTATGGAAACATCATACTTAAATCATAGAAATTTTTTTAATAACTTTACATACACATACTCATATGTACTTAGTTTTAAAATAAACTTTATATATGTATAACCACTCACCTGAGCTTGCTGAGCTCAAATACTAGTTAGCTAGACCAGGCCTAGGCTCTACCACTGCTACAGATTTGGATCCTATCATCCATAAGTAAAATCATAAGAATACAAGCTAAAATTTTAATTTTACTCAACTTAATCAATCTACAGCTAAAAGATATAGTATAGGACCCGATAAATGATCTAAAATTGCTTAAAATCGGGTTTCGGCTCAAAATGTAGCACAGAGGTGCCACCTCAGTAGCACAGAGGTGCCACTTCTACGTTAAGGCATTGCCTCTACATGTCGCAGATGGGTTCTACTGTCGAAATTTATCATTTTTATGAATTTTCATCAATTTTTAACACCAACTTAACATCCAAATAAGAAAAACACTTAAAAAGGTTTGTTTTAGCAATAAGAAAGCTTAAAACTTTACAAAACAATCAAAACTTCAAATTCTATTCAATATCAAAAACTTGAAATAAAATAGTGTTACTTACCATAAACACTTGAATCTATAAGCTTGAATCAATGCCTAATATTGTTAAAAAGATTTAAGGAAAAGAAAAGGAAAGAAAAATGATAAATGAAGAAAATGAAAATATATAGAGAAGTTGGTGGAAAAAGGAAGAAGAGAAAGTGATATACATAACTTTCTCTGTTTCTTTGTTTTAATTTTTTTTTTAGCAAATATCCATTTTGACCCTTCAAGTTACCAAAATAACTATCATAAAATCCTTTATGCACAAAATAACCCTCAAAACTTATTTCTAATGCAATATAGTCTATAATTCTATCAAAAAGCCAATTAGTCTTTAGGGCAGAATATTACAATTCTTCCCCTCTTAAGAAATTTTATCCTCGAAATTCGCATACCTATGAGGGAAATAAATGAGGATATTGCATCTGCATATCTTCTTCTCTCTCCCATGTTGCTTCCTCCTTAGAATGATTACTCTATAAAACCTTAACTAATGGAATCACTTTATTTCTTAAAACTTTCTCCTCTCTAGCTAAGATTTCTATGGGCTCTTCTTCATAGGTTAAATCTTTCTTTAATTCAATCGGTTGAGACTTTAGTATATAGGAGGGATCACTTTTATACCTTCTTAATACAGATACATGGAAAATATCATGCACCTCAGATAACTCTAAAGGTAAATCTAACTGATATGCTACCGGTCTAATTCTTTCAATCACTTCATACGGTCCAATAAAATGAGGACTCAACTTTCCACGCTTCCCAAATCGGACTATTCCCTTCCATGGAGATATCTTCAGGAATACTTTATCACCTACCTCAAACTTAATATCTTTTCTTTTTAAATTTGCATAACTCTTCTGCCTGTCTTGAGCTGCTTTCAATTTACTGCGGATTAATTCAATCTTGTCAGTGGTCAACTGCATAATTTCTAGTCCTACAAGTTTTATTTCCCTTGCCTCATTCCAACACACTAGTGTTCTACATTTCCTTCCATATAATGCTTCATAAGGTGCCATACTAAGGCTTGTATGGTGACTGTTGTTGTATGAAAATTCCATTAACGGTAAGTGTTTATCCTAGCTTCCTTTAAATTTCATCACACATGCCCTTAACATATCTTCTAAGGTTTGGATAGTTCTTTCCGATTGGCCATCAGTTTGTGGGTGAAAAAAAGTACTAAACTTCAACTTCGTACCCATAGTTTGATGTAAACTGGGCCAAAATCTAGATGTAAACCTAGGTTATTTGTCTGACACAATAGAGATTAGTACACCATGAAGTCTTACGATCTCATTCACATACACTTGTGCTAACTTATCCAAGGAATATTCCACTTTGACTGGTAAAAAGTGAGCTGATTTAGTGAGCCTGTCCACTATCACCCATATTGCATCATGGCCTTGCTGCGTACGAGGTAATTCCATTACAAAATCCACAGTAATATACTCCTATTTCTACTCCAAAATAGGAAGCGGTTGCAAAAGACCCGATGGACGTTGATGTTCAGCTTTCACTTGTTGACAAACCAAACATCTTGCTATATAGTTTGCTATATCATTTTTCATACCTTGCCACCAATAATTTTCCTTCAGTGTACGATACATATTTGTACTACCCGGATGCATTGAGTATGCAGAACAATGTGCTTCCTCCATAATTTCTTGCTTCAAATCTTCTACATTTGGAACATAAATTCTTTCTCCAAATAATAAAATTCCATCTTCTCCAAGAGAAAAATCAATTTGTGACCCACTTTTCACCTATTCAATAACTTTATATAAATGAGCATCCTGAGTTTGAGCTTCCTTAACTCTCTCTACCATAATGGGCCTAACCTTGAGAGTTGCCAATAATGTACCTTGATTATTTAACTTCATGTCCATATTCATAGCTTGAAGTTCTATAAATAGAGAGAATTGCATAGACTTCATATGAGTTAAGTTACCATAGGATTTTTGACTAAGAGCATCTGCCACAACATTTGCCTTGCCAGGATGATACTCTATTGGACAGTCGTAGTCCTTCAATAACTCAATCCACCGTCTTTGTCTTAAATTCAACTCCTTTTGACTAAGGAGGTATTTAAGAGATCTGTGATCGGTGAAAAATTGACATGTCACTCCATACAGATAATGCCTTCAAGTTTTAAAAGCAAACACTACGGCTGGTAATTCCAAGTCATGGATAGGATAGTTTAACTCATGTGGCCTCAGTTGTCTGGAAGCATACGCTATAACTTTTCCATGTTGGATGAGAACATAACCTAGTCCTTTCTTAGAAGCATCACTATATATTACAAACTCACCATCACTAGTAGGAAGAGTTAATATTGGCGCTGATGTTAAACACGCCTTACGTTCCTCAAAACTCCTTTAACATTCTTCTATCTATATAAACTTCACATCTTTCCTTAATAATTTTGTTAATGGAGTTGCTATGATCGAGAAATCTTAAACAAATCAGTGATAGTAACCAGCTAATCCCAGGAAACTCCTTATCTCTGTGGTATTAGTTAGTTGTTCCTACTTAACTACTGCCTCAACTTTCTTAGGATCTATATAAATGCCTTATGCAAATATAACATGCCCTAAGAAATCAATTTGATCCAGCCGAAACTCACATTTGCTCAATTTAGCATATAATTGCTTACTTCTCAAACTTTGCAAAACTGTCCTCAAATGTTCTTCATGTTCCTCCTTACTTTGAGAATATACCAATATATCATCTATGAATACAATCACAAATCTATCCAGGTATTCTCGAAATACTCTATTCATGAGATCTATAAAGGCAGCTGGTGCATTGGTTAACCCAAACGACATAACAAAAAACTCATAATGTCTATAACGTGTCCTAAAAGCCATCTTAGGTACATCTATCTCTTTAATCTTCAGTTGGTGATATCCAGACCTCAAGTCAATTTTTGAGAAAACCTTAGCTTCTTGTAATTGATCAAAAAGATCATCAATACAAGGTAATGGATACTTATTATGCGCCGTAACCTTATTCAACTGTCGATAATCTATACATAGCCTTATATAGCCATCATTTTTCTTGAAAAACAATACATGTGCTCCCCATATCTAATAACTTTTGTAATTGAATCTTTAATTCTTTTAACTCTGTTGGAGACATTCTATAAGGTGCTTGAAAAATAGAGGCTATACCCGGAATCACTTCAATAGAGAATTCAATCTCTTTATCTGGAGGTAAATCTAGAAGATCTTCTGGAAAAACATCTCCGAATTCATACACTATTGGAATATTTTTTAATTTCGGCCCTCCAGACTTAGTGTCAACCACATAAGTAAGATATGCTTGACAACCTTTCTTTAGCATTTTCCTTGCAATTATGGTTGATATCAAACAAGAGGGAAGAGCATATCGTATCCCTTGAAAAGAAAAGTTAGTTTCCCCAAGACGATTAAACTCTGCCACTTTTTTAAAATAATCCACTATGGCATAGTGGAGAGATAATCAATCCATGCCTAAAATTGCATCTAAACCTTGAAGTTCTAGGGGAACTAAATTTGCTAGGAGCTCATGCTCACCTATCTTAACTACACAATCCTTACACACTTTCCCATAAGCCTTAGAGTTTCCCAAATTATTACTAACAATCATCACATCATCTAAGAAACTAGGCTTAAAATCTGCATGCAAAGCAAAAGAATGAGACCCAAAAGAATATATAGCTCCTGGGTCAAATAACACATAAGAATCTCGGTTAAGGATAGTTAACATACCCATAACAGCTTTTGGAGATTCCAATGCTTCATCTTACGTCATTGCAAAAACTCTAGCTTGAGTCAAAGGTAGATTCTACTGAGCATTCTGGCCTTGCTGAGGTGTTGCAGCAACAATACTATCTCTACCTCTGCCAACGGTAAGGCTAGAATCAGTGGTAACCTGTCTACTTGGTGGCAAATTTCTATTACCACTCTGATTCCTAGGAACAGTAGTTCCTCATCCTAAACCACCAGATTGCACTAACAAAGGACAATCTCTTTTTATGTGGCTAACTTCTCCACATTCATAACAACCCATTGACCTTTTTCTACATTCCTCTTCATGAAACTTGTCATAAGTCGGGCATTCAGGGTATGTGATTCTTCTCTGGTTATTCTGTAGCATACCTCCTTGAACTTGCCTTTGGCCACCAGTTAGGCTACCAACTGGCTACCTCACAGAACTCTGACTCATTTGAGGTTGACTTGCTTATTGCCCATAACTCATATACGAATCTCAGCCATTGCCATCATAAACCTGTCTAGGTGGTAATGTGTTAAGTCCTCTATTAGCTGGTCTATCTCTAAAATTCTGAGAAGAACTAGGGATAAACCTTTTATTCTTCTACTATTGCTCTGTATCTTCATTCCTTGCCTTCTCAAAAGCAAGTGTCTTTTGGACTAATTCTCAAAAGTTATTCCCTTCGTATCATACTATTTCGGTCTTTATATAGGCTTTCAGCCCACTTATAAACCTATCACACTTAATCTCCTCTGAAGGAATGATTTCAGACATAAAGCAATATAGATCTTCATATCGATCCGCATATTTCTTGACTGATAGATTTCCTTGAGTCAAACTAAAGAATGCCTCCTGCTTACTTTTTTTATAACTGCCCGTCAGATATTCTTTATGGAATTCCGTAAGAAACACGTTCCATATCAACCCCTCACCATATAAACGGTGAATTCTGGATAGCCAATCATCCGCTAATCCTTTCACAAATCCATGCACATTCTGCACCATTTTAACATTTGTCAATCCTAAAATCATATAAGCTTTCTCTAGCTTCTTCAACCATTCATCAGCTAGTCTACCATCTATATACCCCTCAAAATCATATGCACCTAATCTGCATGCACGATCTACAATCATCCAGGGATCACAATACTACTCCCGAGTAGTCATAGCAACCACAAAATATTAGGTCATGAGAGCTCCCATACCAGCATCAACCTGAAAAGGAGGTGTTGGCTACGCTAGTTGAAATTTAAGTGGAACTGGTGGTGGATGAGCTGGAGGTGCAGGAACAAGTTGTGGGGGTGGAGCTGCTAGATATTCTCCTGATACACCACCAAAGGTGGAATCCACATGTTCCCCTCCTCTAATAGACATATCATCTGCTCTCTCAAAATGATCTAAAGGATTCCTATAAGGTTGGCTAATATCATCAAGCCTAGCGATGCGGTCATGATTTTCACAGCCTCTACCACCTCTAGGTCTCGACAATATTGCTCTAAAAAAACACAATAGAATCAAGTCTTAGTCTTCATATTTCTATTCTAACGAAAGAACATTATATAAACTATTAAACCTAGGCTCTGATACCAAAAGATTATCACACCCACTCCGTTAGTTGTTGAATAGGCGCGACATGCTATGCCGACTAGTACTACTGCTGGAAGTAAGAATATAACATACTTATATTGCTAGTAACTTAAAATCAATTGAAGGTAATACTACTGTTATACATTATAAAAGTCTTTTAAATATATCCTCAGATTTAATATATACAATCCACCCATTATTAATAAGACAAACTTTAAGATAAATCCAAAAGATTATAAACAGAGTTGATTGATACAACCTCTTCTAGACACTAGGTGGACTCCCAAAACAGGTCATACGAGCTACTATTACTGAAACTCCACAGATTTTGAAAATATTCTAAAATAAAGGGTGGTGAGTATAATAATACTCAGTGAGTGGTCTAAAAATAAAGTATAATAACGTAAAATAGGAACATTAGCTATTCGCTAAATAAATATAAATATCTATATATTCATAACTATATTGAAATTATCCATTAACCTGCTGAAATAATATAATGCCATACATTTGCTATAAAACCAAATAAACATTATCTTGCTATAAAACTGAATAAACATTATCAATCATTTTAATCCATACACTCATTAAATGTGTAACCAAGAGATTATGCTAATACAATAGGCACATTGATAATCTGGCAACCCATGTACATTCATACTGCTATAATAATGTTGGTCTTATGCACACGCAGAGCTGCCCCCAAGGGCTAACCACCCAAATGTATGCCCCCAAGACTATATAAACAACCAAGTGCTGTCTCCAAGACAGTTGCTAATAATATTGCGAATATAAGACACTAGTCTTCATGGTGTACTCTAAAGGGTACATATCACAAGTGTATAGGTTTGCTTATAAATCAATCATTCAAACTGCTAACAAAATATAATAGCTGAATATCTAGCTGATGCTAGAATCAAATACTGCTGAGAAATAATCATTCCATAAAATAATAATAACAAATATATTTTTGCTTCAAAACACTTCAATTATATCAGTAACATAATATATATACTGCTACATGTTCCCAATTTCAAGTATAAAAGCTAAATAACTTGTAAAACTATATTTATAAGCTAATAGTTGATAAAAGACAATTTGTATGAAAATAACATACTTAAATCATAGAAAACATTTTAATAACTTTACATACATATACTTATATGTACTTAGTTTTAAAATAAACTTCATATATGTATGACCACTCACCTGAGCTTGCTGAGCTTAAATACTAGTTAGCTGGACCAGGCCTAGGCTCTACCACTACTACAGATTCGGATCCTATCATCCATAAGTAAAATCATAAGAATACAAGCTAAAATCCTAATTCTACTCAACTTAATCAATCTACGGCTAAAAGATATGGTATAGGACCCAAGAAATGATCTAAAATTGCTCAAAATCGGGTTTCGGCTAAAAATGCAGCATAGAGGCGCTACCTCAACAGCACAGAGGCACCACCTCTATGCACAGAGGCACCACCTCTACATTGAGGCACCACCTCTACGCATCACAAATGGGTTCTGTAGCCGAAATTGATCATTTTGTGAATTTTCATCAATTTTCAACACTAACTCAACATCCAAATAAGAAAAACACTTAAAAGGGTCTGTTTTAGCAATAAGAAAGCTTAAAACTTTATAAAACAATCAAAACTTCAAATTTTAATCAATATCAAAAACTTAAAATAAAATAGTATTATTTACCAAAAACACTTGAATCTATAAGCTTGAATCAATGCTTGATATTGTTAAGAAGATTTAAGGAAAAGAAAAGGAAAGAAAAATGATAAATAAAGAAAATGAAAATATACAGAGAAGTTGATGGTGAAAGGAAAAAAAGAAAGTGATATACGTAACTTTCTTTATTTCTTTGTTTTAAACTTTTTTAGCAAATATCCATTTTGACCCTTCAAGTTACCAAAATAACTATTTAGACCCTCACAAAATCCTTTATGCATAAAATTAGTCCATAATTCTATCAAAAAGCCAATTAGTCTCTAGGGCAGAATATTACATGAAATATGTACTTATATAGACATATGAAAGACATATCTAATCCAATTCAAATTAGTATTCTATGAATCTTTTTCCTTGACCCATTAGGTCTCTTATTTTCCTATAAAATACTAATTATTAATTTGATCATAAGTCCTTTTTTAGGCCTGATTTTACTTGGGCTTGGGCCATAAAGGCCTTATTTTCCTAGGACTATCAATAGTCCCACCCCAACATTATCGAATATTTATATTCAAATGTTGTTACTTTCTAATTTTGTTACCACTAAGTTTGATAACTTCATGAATAATATACTAAATTTTTTGCATTTATAAAGTAGGTACTCATTTTGTTCATGCCCTATGATCCCCTAGATGTTCATTCATTGAGGTAAAATTAGTCCTCTGAAACCGAGTTTGTCATTTTTACTATGAACAATAAAGTGTTCGTAACCTTTAAGTTTTTGTCTACAAACTTTGAAGTTTGTATCCTTTTTTTACTACGAACCTCCGTGTTCATGTCTTATTATGAATTTCTGTTTCGTAAGCTACAATCGTTGAAAGATTCATATCGATTCATCTGAGCATCATTTGGGCTCGTTATCTTATTGACGATCCATGTTATTCGAACATGCTCTAAAATATACAAGTATTAATAAGTTCATACTATTTATACTATTTAGGTGACGCTCGTAACCTATGCTCAAATTGGTGACTCGTTAGCCCACATGTCTTTCAAAATCTCTTTAACCGATGAAACTTTTCAACTTCCTATGTATCGTTTTAATTTCCTCCCATTCCTAGCATACCCTTTACTTTATTATATGGTAATTCATAACCGTTGAGGGCATTTGAGGAACCTTGAAATTGTCCCTTCCCTATAAATCACTTCTCCTACCATTTTTACTTCACTTTAAAATTTCTTCTCTCTCTCTCTAAGATTTTCTACCGATAAAGAGCTTGTGCATTCTCCTTCTAAGGTCGTTTCTTTTACTCTGCCTTATTGTTTCATTCATTAGTTTATTTATATTATTCTTTAGTTATGGATTCTAGACTCCCTTCAGACCCTTTTGAATTTCCCTTTCAATTGAATAAAGTGGTCATTCGTATATGTAAGAAAATATATAGGATCCTTAAAGAGTATAAACTTTACGAGGCCTATTCTTATTTTAGAGCCCATCATAATCCTAACAAGGAAAACAATATAATCTGAATAGTTATTTATGTAGATCAGTTAAAGGATGGTCTCCGATTCCCTCTAAATACATTCATTAGTGAATTTTTCTATGCCTATGAGATAGCTACAGGACAACTACACCCTAACGGGTATAGGTTTCTCACCACATTTTGTGAGTTAGTCCGCTCTCAGGGTCAAAAGCCCTTTGTATCTATGCATAGATATATGTTCAATTTGATGAAGAAAAAAGGAGATCTGACTTTTCCATGTCTATCATAACTAATTTTAGCTTATTTAGTAGGTTCGAAAATATCAACTAATCTTGGAGGAGTTGATTTTTTATTATTAAGCACGAGTCAGACTTCCTTGACATACCTATCATATAGGCAAATGAAGCTCATATTATGAAATGATCATCCGAGCTTATAGAGGATGAGTTTCCCTTCTTAGCCAAATTCTATGCTCAATGTTTGATAGTCGAGCCTTTGGCTAATTATTATGTTTAATGTTTTATCTTGAGACACGAGTATCCAGCGGATGTTAGTGTTTATGATGTCATAGACAATGATGTCCTAGAATCTGAAGGTATTTTCTAACCTCTCTTCATTCTTATTTTTGTCTAATGACTGATATTATTGATGATTTCATGGAAGGCATTGACAATCTAGTAGATGGGATACCCATAACTGAAGATCTAGATACTCATCTTTTAAGTGTCAAAGACTATGGCATTCAGTTATATCCTAGAGCTAATATCGGCCCTACTAAAAAGCAAAAAGGTAAGTGAACTAGGGATTTATATGATAACTATGAGGATCTCATTAGTGTTGGTGAGATTCTTTTTAAGAGACCAAGAATAAAGGGATGTCCAAATCCCATGCCTTGGTTAGAAAAGAAAGTAGAGGACCCGAACATCTTCAATCTAATTATTTGAGATCATTTGTCTGAGTGCCTGAGACTCCTAAAAGACATGACAAAATGGGTGGGCACCGATGAGAATAAACTCAAGAGCCATGTGTTCCTAAGTCTTATCGAGGTAATCAGCGCGTCCTATTATGAAACAAGTTCTTTTCCTTAGTTAAATACTAACCATATTTTCTTATAGGTTGCTCAAAGAGTCCTTCGAATGGATAATGTCCGCTATACTCACTAGAGTGAGTGTAGTTTGAAGGATCAAAAACTGAATAAGCTTAAGATTGAGCACGAGGATGAGCTTGGAAAGATGAAGAAGGTACTTGACAGCGTTCTAGCTGAAAAAGATAGCACCTTATTGAGCCTCAAAGAGGAGAAGAAAGGGAACGAAGAGCTTAAGAATTCTACTTTTAGGCTAAGTAAAAGAATCAAAGAGCATGACAAGGAAATCCAACAATTAACTGAAGCTCGTTCTAGTGAGAAAAAATGTTCCAATGTTTGACAGCTAGCTTCATTCAAGCCTTAAAGTCCGAGTGCCAACGAGTGCTAGTCTTGCAGCACCCTGATCTTGATTTCACCCTTATTAATAAGATATTGATTTGAGATCTTGACGAACTGGTCAAGAAGGAAAGATCGGTGATAGTCTCTAAAAGGGGAAGCCAATCTTTTGATCACACTGAAGTAGCAACTCTAGCTACCGAGCCTCCTCCCCCTACTCCCGTCGATCCCTTGGGTGTTTGCGAAAGAGGTCCTTCGGCTACTGATACCTAGGTCTTACCATATGAAGAGAATGTGCAGTAGGCTTAGGCTTGGATTTATATAAGTATTTGTAACTTGTTGACAACTTCTAATTTTGGGAAGATCGATTATAATGAACTTAAATCGTTAATGAAAGCTTCCTTTTGGTCTATTCATTCATCGAAGTCGTTGTATGAACTACTTAAGTATTTATTGCATGATATTCTTTGCTTGTTCGTATTATCTTTGTTCATACCGAGTACGAAATGAACTGATATACCATTTCAAACTTCTTTTATGAATGTATTTATTAAATTGCATAGTCACCATAGTATGGTAACTTATGAAGCTTGTGCTATTTTTGTATGAGTGACAAGGACTCGTATGGGCATTATATTCATAAGGGACTCGTATGAGTTCCCGTTGGTTTAAATATTAAATTGTATGTTCATATGAGTATGAGGGAATCGTACAAGTATCAGGGGCTCGTACGAGTTCTTACTTTACGAATGTCAGATACATGGTTGCGAATGTCCTGTTCATAATATGTGCAAGTATTAAGGGATCATTCATTCCTCACTACGAGTTAAAGGAAATTATTTTATTTGTTGGACTTGCATGTCATAAATCATTTGGGTTTACCAACCTGATTATTCCAGACATCTACTGGTAATATTTCTTTAAATTATCTACATTCCAATATCTAGGAATGGTATTATTCTTTATATCACTGAGTTTATAAGCTCCCTTATTGGTTGCTTCAATAACTCAGTATGGGCCTTCCCAATTTCATCCAAGCTTTCCAGTGCCTGAGTTTCTTTTACCTATTTCGGCCTTTCTCAAGACTAAATCTCCTACGTTGAAGGTTCTTGGACGAAATTGTTTATTATGATAACGAGCGATCTGTTATCGTTTGGCTTTAGCTACAACTATAGCCTACTCTCTTCTTTCTTCTATCATATCTAAGAGATTTTGCAATTAACTTCATTTTTGACTTGGTCCATATCCTTGGAGATTTTAAGTGAGGGAGATCCTATCTCCACTAGGATGATAGTGTCGACCATTCCATATGCTAAATGAAAAGGTGACCCTCCGGTTGATTTTATTGGGGTAGTACGGTATGCCCAAATAATATTATAGAGTTCATCTACTCAATTTCTTTTTTTATCATTAAGGCGCTTCCTGATGCCTTATAGAATAATTTAATTTGTAACCTTTGTTTGTCCATTTGTTTGCAGATGAGCTACTGAGGTGAATTGCAACTTTATATTGAGAATGCAGTAGAATAGCTTGAACTTCTCATTATCAAATTACTTTCCATTATTTGTAATGAGTGTGTGAGGGATTCCAAATCTACATATTATTTCTTTCTAGAAGAAACTACGAATCCTAGCTTCTATTATTATTGGAACTACTTCAACCTTGATCCATTTAGTGAAATGGTCTATTGCCACAATGATAAACTTTTTTTGTCCTTATGCTAAAGGGAAAGGTCCTAGTATATCCATCCCCTAAACTGTGAAAGGCTATGGACTACCTATGGGACTCTGCACATAGGTTGGTAAGTGCGTTAACTGGGAGTGTATCTAGTATTTGTCATAACTTCGCACAAGATTTTATGCATCATGAGACATTGTAGGCCAGTAATAAACCTATAAAAGAACTTTTTTCACCAAGGTTGCCTAAGCTTCATGGGCTCCACATATCGCTTCATGTATTTCTCTTAGTACATAATTTCCTTCTTCAGGAGATATACATTTACTCTATGGGTGACTGATTGACCTTCTTTACAAGTTTCCATTTTGTAATGAGTATTGGGCTGCTTTGATTCGAATCTTCCTAGCCTGATTTTTATCTTCAAGGAGCTTTCCTAAATCAAAATACTCGGTTATAGGCTTCATCCATTCTGCTATATCAAAAATTCCAAGCACTTTCTTCGGTAGATGGACTTATGAGTTGCTCTTTAAGTTTCAAGCTTTGGAATATGGGTCTATTTTCTATTGTGGACTTTGATAACACTTCTGCTTCATTTTGACTTCTTGGGATTTGGATTATATTCCACTATCTGCCATTTTCCTCTAACCTTTTCAAAAGCTCCTGAGTGTTTTTCAAATATTTAATCATACTCAGGTCTTTTATTTCAAAAGTCCCTTTCAGCTGATTAACTACGAGCTGAGAATCACACAGCATTTTTAGTCTTTCAGTTTTTACTTCATTTGACAATTTTATCCTGGTAATTAAAGCTTTATATTTTGCTTCATTGTTTATAGCATGGTGGACTATATATTCAATTCTTATCTTCTCTGGTCCTACTAAGATGATTCTGGCACTAGAACCTTGCCTTCCTACAGCACCATCAACATACATTCGCCACTCCAATTTCTCATTGCTGAGTCCATATGATTTTGTCATCTCTTATATAAAGTCCGATAACACTTGTGCTTTTATTGCGGTTCTTGGTTTGTAGGAAATATTATGCTCCCTAAGTTGAACTGACCATTAAACAAGTCGTTTAGATGTCTTTGGTCTTTGTAAAATTTTCTTAAGAGGTTGATTTATTTTGACCATAATTTTATGAACTTAAAAATAGTGTCTGAGCTTCCACAATGTATGTACCAGAGCTAACGTTAGTTTGTCCACCTTAGGGTAGTAGATCTCTGATCCCCTAAGGACTTCACTCGTATAATAAATTGGATTTTGTTCTCCTTGATCTTCTCAGACAAGTACCGATGCTAAAGACTCATTGCCTATTGATAAGTAAAGGTACAATACTTCTTCAGGAGTTGGTCTACCTATGAGAGGTGGGGAGACTAGGAATTTTTTGATGTCTTCGAATGCTAATTGGCAATCAGCATTCCACTCAAATCTCCTTATGTTCTTCAATGCTCGGAAGAAGAGGATACACTTTCGAGCAGATCATGACATTAATCTTCCCAAAGCTGTTGATTGTGTCAAATTAGTATATGTTTTAGGAGTTAATTTATATTAATTTTATCGTTATTTTTGTTAATTTATGTTTAGAATAGGAAATTGCATGTGTTTGTGTTTTGTAGGGGTGTAAAAGACATTTGTCAAGGCTAAGGGTAGAAAAGCTTGAAGAAAATAAGGATTAGAAGTTAAATTTTTATGCAAAAGAGCGACACAGGCAAGTACACGGCCATGTAGCAGGTCGTGTATACCTGACACAGACATGTTCTGGATCGTGTAGCATTTCGAATGAAGAACATGGGTATAGACACGCCCATGTCGTTAGCCATGTAGGTCTCGGTTGTTCGAGTCGAATTTATACACGGGTGGATGCTTAGCCGTGTTACAATGCAGTATAGTACACGGGTCAAATATGGTCGTGTAATAGGCCGTGTGGCTCTCAAAAATTTTTATACAAAGATGTACACAGTTGGATGATAGGCTGTGTGGCAGCACGTGTTCAAGGCATGATCGAGACACGGTCGTGTAGGGCTAGAAATTTAGATTTGATCAACTTCTTTATAATCTTTATCTTGGTATAATTGGGAGTAATTAAAAAGGGAGATTATTTGAAGAATAAGGAGGACGTTCCAGAGAGAATGAGAGGGTATAGAGCTATTGAGGAATCAAAATTGGAGATCTAGAATATTCAATAGATTGGGATTCTTCATTTTCTTTCTAATTTCCTTAAAATTGGTGATGGAATTCTTTTATTTTCTTTTGGATTTTATTTTTGATATGTTAGGCTAAGTTATTTTTTCATTAGGAGTTAAGGATTTGAACATGACTTAGTTGTTTCTTTCTTCTTTTATTAATTCATTATTTCATGCAAAATTATGCTTAATGCCTGTGAATGTTTGATCACCATTTGCATGATTATGATTAAGAATATGTACTGAGAAGTGATAATCTTAATTGAACTATAAACATAAATTGAGTTGATTCAGTATTAGAAATAATTTGAGTTGATTTAATTCCATAATAGCTTGAGCATGAATTTCATAATTCAATTGGTTAGGGTTTGTGATTGCAATAAGAGTTGAATCATAATATCTTAATTAAAGATTATGAAATTATGTTAATTGGCTTTGAGAGAGGTTAATTACAAATTAAGATAGCCCAGAATTTGCATGAACAATTGAATTATAAGAAGAAGATTGACTAGTAATTGTGAGGTGAATTAATTTCCTAATGAGTTTTTATTCCATTGATTGCTTATTATTTATTTTATGTTTATTTGCATTTTATTTTCATAATTTTAGATAAATCGCAATTAGATTTTAGAATTCACTGAATTAGATAGCCTTAAACAATTAGAGTAAGATTTTAGGGTGGATAGATTATAATCTCTGTGGGATGATCAAGTTTATACTATAAGTTGATTCCGTATACTTACAGAGTTTTAAAGTAGGTGAAATAACTATTATTCGTCCATTCAACTTTTGTAACTCATTTAAAGTTGTGGGCGCTTTCATGTTGATAATCACTTCCATTTTCTCTGGGTTTGCTTCAATTCCCCTTTGAGATATCATAAAACCCAAGAATTTCCCTGCCTTGACTCTAAAAACACACTTGTCAGGATTAAGTTTTACTCTGTATTCATCAAATGTTTTAAGGACTTGTTCCAAGTATTTAGGATGATCCTCTAGGCTTCTACTTTTGACAATCAAGTCATCTATATAAACCTCTATAGTCAAGCCTATTTGTTCCTTAAAGATGAAGTTCATGAATCTCTGGTATGTTGGTCCTGCATTTTTTAGGACAAAGGGCATTACATTGTAATAATACAGCCCTTGTAAAAGATGTTTTTTCTTCTTCAATCTGATGATATCTTTATGCTGCATCGATAAAGCTATACATCCTATAACAGGCAGTTGAATCAACCAGTTGATCTGTCGTTGGAAGAGGATAGCTATCTTTTGGACATGTTTTATTTAAGTCCATATAATCCATGCACATCCTATATTTCCCATTTGCCTTACGAACGAGGACTACATTAGCTAACCACTTAGGATGCGAAATTTTTCTTACGAATCCTATCTCTAGCAATTTGGAGGTTTCCATTGCTATAATCTCTTGCCTTTCTAAAGCAAAGTTTTGCTTTTTCTGTACTACTGGTTTAATAGAGGGATTAGTATTCAAGTTATGAGCAACTATATTGGGATCAATTCTGACTATTTCTGATGTCTGTATTGTAAAGGTACTTGCATGATCTAGAAGCACTTGTTCAATTTTCTTTTCCACTTGGTCAGACATCTCTTTACTAATTTTAACCAGCTTACCATTAACAAGCTTCAACTCATGGAGCTCATCGACTAGTTCAGGCCTTACTCCTTATTTTTCAACATCAACAAAGTTCTTTATCGGGAAAGCTTCTAACTCATTTTTAGTTACGAGCTGATAAGACTGTTTAGCAGTTTCCTAATCCCCTTTGATTGCTTTAACTCATCCTGAGATGGGGATTTTCATCATCAAGTACTTGATACTCGTTACTGCCCCTGTCTCCCATAGGATTGGTTTTCTAATGACTCCATTATAAGCAAGCCGAGTATCTACTACATTGAACAAAGCTTTCAATGTAATATGCTTTGTTGAGTCTCAATTTCCAAATTCTATATCTAGCTCAACACTACCCATTAGTTGAACTGTTCTTCCATAAAAGCTTGTAATTGGATTGGAGATTAGCTTTAGATCTACTGACGATCCTCCCATTACTAGGAAGCCTTCCCATGTTAAAACATTGACCAAACTCCCATCATTTATGAATATCCTTTTAACCAAATATTTCTTGATTACCAATACATCATTATGAGGTTATTTGACATAAAGTCCATCCTCCTAACTAATTGTGATAGTCGAAACGGAGGAATGGACTCCTACCATACAAACTTCTTTCTTAAGTCTTTTCTTTCATCCTTTTGATATTGATTCACCACCAATTATCATATTGATGACTCTAGATACATCCCTACAAGTTCTTTTCGTATCCTCTAGATTTTCACTCCAAACTTCAGAGCTTCTTTGTCGTCTTAGAGGATCCTCAGTAAATTTTCTAAAAGATCTAATTCTTACCAACCGATCTGTCTCAATCTTAAGATCTCAGCATTCATCCGTGTCATGGCCTTGATTTTGATGATATCTATAATTCTGATTCTTATCTCTTATTCTAATTGAAAGCGGATTAAGCTTTTAAGATATTGGTATGTCAATTCCATTTTGTTTGATCCATATTAGGATCTCTGACCTTAGTGCATTCAAAGAAGCATACCTTTTCTCACCATTCCTTGATCTCAAGCTTGAACTACATTTTTTTATGATATCTTTCTTCTCATCCCTCTTTTTTACAGCCTTCTCTTTGCTTTCCATTTTCCGTATCTCCCTCTTATCTTCTTCAAGGTCAATCAACCTTATAGCAATAGCTATTGCTTCAGAGAAAGTTTGAGGCTTCTTTGTCATTATTTTATCTCTGATCTTTCTCATCTTAGTGCCATATTTTAACGCATCCATTGTTGCTTCATTACTTAGATGTTCAATTTGCATGGCAATCTTATTATATCTATCAAGGTAATTTCTGAGTGTCTCATTGTCACCTTGTTTACAAAGTTTTAAATCATTTATGATTTTCTTTGGTGGAATATTCATGATAAACTGAGTTCTGAATTGCTTCATTAACTCCTTAAAGGCAGATATTGAGTTCTTTAAAAGTCTATGAAACCATCTTTGAGCTGTATTGGTGAGAGTAGTTGGGAATCCTTAACACATTATAGCATCATTGATGTTCTGCAACATCATCTTCGTTTGAAACATGGAGACATGAGCTATGGGATCACTAGTCCCATCATATTGATCTAAAGATGGGACCTTAAACTTTGATAGTTTATGCGTTGCCTTTATACTATTGATGAACGGAGTGCTTCCATCTAATATGCATTCCTCAATTTCATCTGTTCCTATTTGGACTTTATGCATTGCCTCCCGCAATTGACTATTAAAATCAGTCCTATCTCTTATAGAAGCATCAGACTCTGCTTCTTGTTCCAAATTAAACTCATGTCCTCTGAGTGGTTGACTTCTATTTCCCCATAATTGACCCTGCTCGTTTCTAAGTTATGTTCGTCCATCTTGCTGAGTATTATCTATAACACCAATTGGTGCTACAGATGTAAGTGGGTAAGAAGTAGCTCCGATTGGACTCCAATTAGAGTTTCCTAGGTGAGGTAGGATAGACATTATTGTACAAAGAGAATTTGAGACTTGAGATTGTTTATTAATGCTTCCTTGTATAAAGGTGGTAGAGTTGATGGAACAAATGACTGATTTGCTTCAGCCATATTAGGTGGTGTTGAAAGTTCAGGAAGATTTGGGAAGAGGACGGTTGGGAGAGATCTTGGCATATGTTGGATAGGTGCGTAATATGATAGGGATGCCCCAATTGACAATCCTAATCGTGAATTGTCTGAAGGCAAATTCAATGGTGGAGTGAATGGTTCAGAACTTCCAACATGAGGCTGTGTGTAGTTCTCCTCTTGAGCTATTGGTGGAATTACATATTAATGTAGTAGATGATATTTCCTGTGAAAGCGAAGGTTTCGAAGTATTTGCCATATTTTGGAAAGTCGCTTCAAAAAGAAATCAATAAAAGTGCTTGAACTGAAAAAATAACTGTTCCCACAGACGACACCAATTGATGGATGATCAATCTCCTCAAGACCTGTAAGTACAAGAGAAAAACTAAGATGGGCCTGGAATCCTTGATCCATAGGTTCTCTAATACTTAAGTCAACAAAAATCTATTTAAGTTATTTAAAAGATGAAATATGTGCTTATATAGACATATGAGAGACATACCTAATCCAATTCGAATTAGTATTCTATGAATCTTTTTCCTTTACCTATTAGGTCTCTTGTTTCCCTATAAAATATTGATTATTAATTTGATCATAAGTCCTCTTTTAGGTCTAATTTTACTTGGGCTTGGGCCATAAAGGCTTTATTTTCCTATAACTATCAACAAGTGTTTGGAAAAATGTCATACTTCAAACAGATTATTTCAGCTCTTTATTATAATACAAACTAATCAACCAATTGGAGTGGGTGGTTTAATGCCCTTGCGACGACTAGAATTTTCTAGGAAACTAATGCAACGATGAGAAATTTTATTTCAGTCAAACTTGACCAAAATTTCTATCCAAGAGGACTTGTAGTAATCGTATAGAATGGTGCAATGGTAAAGACTTATCCTAGTAATGGTATGGTCAATGAAGAGTAGATGACATTTCTTTTTCTAGAAGTTATAGAAATGTGATATTTGGAAACTAGAATTTGAATACAGTGACAATAAATTAAAGAGAATATATTTTGGTAATAACAATATTAAGCAGCTATTTTTTATAATAGTCTAATTTATTCTCAACTATTTTTCAATTTTTAATTGAATTATATCTTTCAAATCATATTAATTTATTATATTAATTTTTATATTTATCTCAATTATATCTAATTTTCTAAATATACTTTAAAAAATTACGTTAAGCTCCTTTTCAAAAATATTTTTTCACTAAAATATTTATTATCATAAACTATGACATAAAAATCTAACTAATAAGAAAACTTAATTACTAAATTTATTTGTAAATTTATTTCAATTTCATCAATAAATTTATTGCACTTCCAAATAGATTTTAAATAGAATTAATTTACAATTAATTTTATATGTTTGATTTAAATTGATATTTTATATAATTCATTTCAAATAAATTTTTCATTTTATCATATAATATTGTATTTGATATAAAATTAAAATTCAAAATAATATTTTATTTAATAAAAATATCAATTTAGCCAAATATTACATGATGAAGTGGCAATATAATGTAACAATGAAAGCATTTTAGAAAATAAAGATAATAAAAATTAGTACTCTTTATCCTTATGAAAAATATATATAAGATGATGTTGAAGTAATTTACAAATTTAAACTATTTTATCAGAATTTCATTTAGTTATAACTAATTTCATAATTATAAGAATTTAAAATTTAAAATAAATACATTAAATTTAATTTTATAAATAAATTATATACTATTTTTTTGAAAATTTATTTATATAAAATACACACATTAAGTACTTTTAAAAATTATTTTAGTTTTTAAACAAACTCATCAATTGTGTCTTTTTATGATTTAGGTTTTTATAAAAAAAAAGGTTTAAGTAGGTAATTAAATTTTAAAAAGATCTTATTGTAAAAAAATTACATTTACCCTTTGTTTGGGAAGAAAATTAGGAGGGGGAAGAAAATGAGGGGAGAGAAAGTGAGGTGAGAAAAAAATAGGGGAGGAGATTTTCTATTTTCTCTAGGTTGTTTGGGAAGAATATAAGTAAGAGAGAGAAAATATTCTCTCCCTTGTTTGGGATAGAATATTAATAAAAAATAAAAAGTGATAAAATTATTGAAATGACCATTTTATCCTATTTGTATTATATATTTCCTTTTTGAATATGTAAAAAAGGGTAATTTTGTGAACTCCAATTTTCTTTAACTCTTTCCCTAGTGTAGGCGGAGGGGTTCAGCGCGCGGCCAAGTGTTCAGCGACTACGGCACTGTGCGGGCTCAGAGCCCACTAGGAATATAACTTTCAGGCCTTGATAGGGTTAGGTTGGAGAATGGAGTCGCCACCCGGGTGAAATCCGGGATCACTTTTACAGTAACTGGATCCCATGGATGGAGCCCAGCAGTCATCCTCAGAGATTGGGTTCGAAAACTGGGTATGGACTTTTGAATGGCCCATCCGACCTTGTGGTCGGCCTCCGTTTGTGTTTTGTATTTTATTATTTTTAATTATTTAATTATTATTTTAATTACATGCAAATGGACCTCAATCAATTCCTAGATTTTAGTTTTAACCCAAGTTATTAATTAATCCAATTTACATGCAATTTTGGGCTTTAATCCATACATCCACACACCATTCCACAATTTACAATAAAATAATAAAAACAAAAATAATAAATTACACAAACATAATTAAAAGCACACACAAAGAAAGGAGCGAGGAGAAAAGAGTTACAACCCATTTCATGCAAATAAAATAAAAATAAATAAAACATAATTTCAAATAGACTAAAAATCTAAAAATAAATTTAATAGCCCGTGGGCTATTCGTTGTTTGGGCCTGCAACATAAATCAAAAGCTAAATGTTTCAAAAAGAAAATAACCTACAAAAAAATACAGAAGTTAGTACATAATAAAAAGGGATAATAACATTTCCAGTCCTATTAGTTGGACCGATTTTCCAATTTAGTCCTATAACCGTAATTGTTTACAATTGAGTCCTAGAAGTTTTAAAAAAATTTCACGTTAGTCCTAGGGCGTTATCTGTAACGAAGATTGCTGATGTGGCGTGATGAACGTGAAATTTTTTTAAAACTTCCAGTAATCAATTGTAAAACATTAAGGTTATAGGATTAAATTGAAAAATCAGTTCAACTAATAGGACTTAAAATGTTATTATTCCTTAATACAAAAATGAAGCCACCTCAACAGTGACACTAATAAATACAATCTCCATTACAGATAACGGCCTAGGACTAACGTGAAAATTTTTTAAAACTTCCAGTACTCAATTGTAAAAAATTAAGGTTATAGGACTAAATTAGAAATTTGGTCCAACTAATAGGACTAAAAATATTATTATCCCTAATAAAAATGATCAATAATTAAATTATAGCTAGATGAATCAAAAGAAAAATTAAATCTAAAATTAATTAAAAATATTTCACAATAACAAATAATCTAATTAAACTAATAAATAATTATTTAATTAATTTTTAAATCATGCATGCCTAATTAAATTAATCATCATTAATTAACAATCAAATAATAAACAAAATAACAAAATACGATATTGCACAAAATAAATAAACAATAATAATAATAACCAAATAAAAAACAAGTAAAATGAAAATATATTAAAATATCAAATAAATAAAAAGGAAAAAAATTAAATTAAATTAAAAAAAATGTAACAGTGCATGGTACTGTTGACATAAAAAGGAAAAAAAATGATAGCTGATGGACCATCAGGCCCATCAGCACTTAAAAATAAAAATAAAATGAACAACAGTGCTTCGACACTGTTGCCTTGAAAACAATTTGAGGAAACAGTGTCGAGGCACTGTTGCCAATAATTAAAAATTCAAATAAAATAACAAGAATTAAAAAAGTAAATAAATGTAGAAAAAATGATTAATAACAACAAAAATGCAACAAATAATAAACAAAATAAAATAAAATAAGAAAAATGAAAGATTACTATTTAAAGTAGTTTGCCCTCAGAAGCTCATTTAGTAGACTGTAATGGTAAGTCCCGTAGTGTAAGACCAAGTCTTTCTCTTTGGATCTACGTTCTTTTTTTTATTATTCTTTTCCAGGAGATTTTTCTCTCTACGTCCTTTTTTTACGTGATTTTTTTCTCCAGGATCCCCCTTTTTTTTCTTAACTATTCCTGGCTTTTATAAAAATAGATATCATCTCATCTATCAGTGTTTCACTCTGATTCAACTCCCTTTAAATTATCCTTCACTAATTTTATTAATTAATTTTTGTTATCTGATAAGGTGTACATATTACATATATCTATTAAATTAGGATTAGGTTGAGATAGGTTATTTGAATGGGCTGGACTTCAAATCTTACACTGTTGAACCCATTTTCTTGGGCTTTCATCACTGGACTTTTATCTCGTGGGCCGGATCAGACCATGTGTCCACAGTTTGCCCCCCTTACTTTTTAAAAATTGAAATGTAAGTAATGTAATGAGATTTATGAAAAAGTACATGCAAGCATTACAACAATCCATGAAAATGCATAAATAAAAATAACGAAGAAAGATTCCAATCTTTGAGATAAGATGTTTAAAAACAGATAAAAGATTTTAATTTTTGTTCCGTCAGCCTTGATGTTCAAATCAGAAAGGAAGTCTCGTGCCGTCAGCCTTGATGTAAAAAATCATGAGGTTAGAGACTTGCTGCTAGAGTTTTCCACCCGTCATCTTCGGGGCACAACCCAAGAGGTTTAACTTTGTCACCATCCAACCTTGGTGTCAAAAACTAAGAGGCTTCAATCTAGGGTCGCTGGTGTCAAAAACCAAGAGGCTTTAATCTGGGGTCGCCGTCCAACCTTGGTGTCAAAAATCAAGAGGCTTCAAGAAGAGTAAAATGTCTTATCACCACCACCAGTGTCAGGCAAAAATGAATGAAACAAGTGAGTTGAGCCATATAGCCACTTCGGGTGTCAGGCAAAAATAAGTAAAACGAGTAGTATAGTTGCTTCATGCGTCAGGCGAAAAGCAGAAGAAAATAAGCCGTATAGCCGCTTCGGGCGTCAGGCAAAAGTGGATAAAAAGAGCCGTATAGCCACTTCGGGTGTCAAGTGAAATGTCATTTTTCAAACAACTAAACTGATGCATGTATGATTGTAATTTTCAAAAAGTTGTGAAAAGAATTTTAACAAACACAACTCCGTGTAATGCATGTGTGTATGAGATTCAAAAGTAAGTTTTGCAAAATATGCAACTAATTAAACACCTCTTCCATTTAAAGCTTATCTTGAGCAATTGATTTCCTCTTCTATCATAAAAGCTAAATTTAAAAATTGAGTCTATCACAGACTGCCATTGAGACTAGAATTATTGGAAACAAAAGCTTAGACCCTCCATAGTTAGACCGGGATGATAATATAACAAATGCTTCTTAGCTTGATTGCAGTCTAAGAGTGCTTGATTGTTACAGGACGATCATGATTATACTCAATATGAAAGAAACACTCCATCTGCCCCCAGTAAGATTATGCTCTCTTAAAGTCCACTTGATTGCTCCCCAGCTTGAAATTGTAACTATTTTTATTTTTATATTCCCTCTTTTGCTTAGGCCGCCCTTTTTCTGAGAGTTTTTGAACCTAGCTAGGCCTTTTTAATTTTTTTAATTTTCCCTCTTTTGCCTAGATTGCTCTCTTTCTATAAGTTGTTAATCTAGCCTGGTGGTTGCAAAATCATATTGATGGTTAACCACTGACTGCTTGATATCTATGCTACTGTGATATGCTCACTACGCACTGTTGACTTGATACTTATGTGACTGACTGTTTAATGTCTGTATTGCTGACTTTCTGATGTTTGTATTACCACTTTGGCTGCTAATCATATGAATTTGCTGCTAATTTTTAAAGGCCCAAGTCTGACACTTCATGTGCTAATATCACATCAATCATGCTCATTCTATATGATTACTCATTCGTTACAATTATGCACGCTATATTATGCTTATTATTGACCAGCCTCTTATAGATTTTCTGGTCAATTATTTTTCAACTTACAAGAATTTCAGAAAGTTGGTGAAGATGAGTGTTTGAGGAAAATTTTATTTTGGTTTTGGTAAAGATGAAAAATGTTCAATGGTTGCACAAGGATCAATTTTTTCAAAGATGGGTGGCATTCGACAGGGATTTTACTTCTCCTCCTTCCTCTTCTTTCTTTTATTTTCTTTTCTTATTTTTCTCTTTCTCTTTTCTCTTTCTTCTCTTTTCAATTCCTTTTCTTTTTCTTTTTTTTTCATGTTTTTCTTCTTTTTCATTTTCCTTTTTCTTTTTATCATGACTTTTTTTGCATTCTTTTCCTCTCATTTCTTTCTTTATTTTCATTTCTTTTTCATATTTTTTTTAAGAGGGTCGATGCAAAGGAGAAGTGAAATGTTGGATGCCCGAAGGAACATTGAAAGTTAATCTTAACTGGGGTGTTTCTTTTTTCTTTTTTCTTTTCTTTTTGTTGTCTCTCTCTCACTCTCATTCAAGCATAGCATAAGGTGCACAAATTCACAATCATGTAATTTGAGCAGTCTGACATTTATTAGCACAAAAATGAAAAAGTTACAGTAAATATTATTCTAATTTACTATAGTCATATAAGACAACTACAGCCATTCATGAATGTCCAACTTCATGGTACCCTCAATTTGCACACCAAATCAGTACAATTCCTCAACGTTCCTGATGTCCATGTTCTTCAACTAATCAGTAATAGGCGGAATGCAAGCTTCTACAGCTATGAGCAGTTGATCTGATTCAGCAAGTTTATGCTTTATCTGACCCAACTTTCCTCTCCACCTAGTCAGGAAGTCGGTGAAGGATTCATTAGGTTCCTGCCTTGTATTTAGCAATTCTTTGAGGGAGACTTCAAATTGAGAATTCAGCCCATATTACTTGATAAAGGCTGAACAAAGCTCCTTCCAGCTCTGTCAAACAGGTGCATTCAAGGTGTAGTACCACTAAACAGCAACTCCCGTTAATGACAACAAAAGTTGCTTAATGATTTGCACCTTGGTCAGTCCGGTGGGTTTCATGAAGGTGACATATTGTCGAAGATGCAGGTGAGGATCATCTGTCCTATCATACTTCTTGATGTTTGGAAATCTGAACTTTGGGGGCAGTGGTTCATCTTCCTCCAGATCCAGATCAGGAAAATCATGATTGGGCCCAAGCTTCTTCATCACAGCTTGCAGCTGATACATTTGTTTTCTCATATCTTTCTCCCATTCGGGTTTAGCTGAATTCTCTACTACTTTCTATTTTCCTTTGAGCAGTTCACCGACTATGGTTCTGGTTTCAGAGTCTTATTCATCCATAGGCCTCTTTCTGAACATCTCAGTAAACACCTCTTCACATATTTGTCACACCTCATCCTTGAGTTCCTTTAACATTTTTTGTCTAAAGGACTCTAGATCAAAATTGGAAGGTTCCGACATTCTGTTTCCTATGATATGGTCACAACTGACTAGGTGGATTCTTGATATTAGGAGACCAAATCTTCTTGACTTGCTTCCAAACAGAAGAGACTTTTGATTGTAAAAATATGAAATTAAATATGACAATGAGTGACATGTATGCATGAAATGCAAATGATTTTTTTTTTATTTTTTTATAAAGAGTTTACAAAATAAATGCATAAATAACAAACACACACAAGTCTCAATAACTAAGCCTTCCAACCTTATTCCTCCAACACACGTGTTCACAGTGAGTCTCTTAACTTAGAATTTTTGGTTTAGGTTTTGATTATCATCGGGGGATAACAAAATCAACGTACATGCATAAGCTCTCGAGATAGAACAAACAAGTAGCATATCTCTTCCATAAAACTAAAGTCCAACATAATGGGCCATAGTAGAAGGACAAGGCCCAATCTAATATGGTTCATTATTATTGGGCTTGGGCTTTATGAAGGAGACTAATATATGGCAACATAACACATACATTTCAGGAAAAAACCTAAGGGTAGTTACTAGGGCACTACATGAGCTAAGTCTCGGGTAAAGTCAAAGGCTCCCACAGTCTATTATATACTTTTTTCATCTCCCCACTCAAGGTTCGAGTGACATACTCAATTATATTCCACTGTGAGTGATAATAGTTGTATACCCTACCACCAAGTTTGAGTGAAATACAGGTAGCAGAGCAACAACCATTATTGGGTTATTCGGGACTGTGTGCACAGTATATGAAAATGGTATAGTGAATGCAAATGCAGAATGAATAATTAGATAATTAAAAATAATAAAACTCAAAACACTGAAATTAGTTTCTCTATCCCCAGTGGAGTCGCCACTGTAGGCGGCGGGGTTCAGCGTGCGCCCAAGTGTTCGGCTACCACGGTACTGTGCGGGCTCAGAGCCCACTAGTAATAGAAATTTTGGGCCTTGATAGGCTTAAGTTTGAGAATGAAGTTACTATCCGGGAACACTTTTACAGCAACTGGATCCCACGGAGGGAGCCCAGTAGCAATCTTAGGAGATTGGGTTCGGAAACTGGGTATGGACTTTTGAATGACCCACCCAAACTTGCGGTCGGCCTCCGTTTGTGTTTTATGTTTTATTATTTTTAATTATTTAATTATTCATTTAATTAAATGCAAATGGGCCTTAATCAATTCTCAGATTTTAGTTTTAGCCCAAGTTATTAATTAATCCAATTTACATGCAATTTTGGGCCTTGATCCATACATCCACACACCATTCCATAATTTACAATAAAATAACAAAAACAAAAATAATAAACCAGACAAATATAATTAAAAATACACACAAAGAAAGGAGGGAGGAGAAAAGAGTTACAACCTATTTCATGCAAATAAAATAAAAATAAATAAAACATAATTTAAAATGGACTAAAAATCCAAAAATAAATTTAATAGCCCGTGGGCTATTCAATGTTTGGGCCTGTAACACAAATCAAAAGTTAAATGTTCCAAAAAGCAAATAACCTACAAAAAATACAGAAGTTAGTACAAAATAAAAATGATCAATAATTAAATTCTAGCTAGATTAATCAAAAGAAAAATTAAATCTAAAATTAATTAAAAATGTTTCACAATAAAAAATAATCTAATTAAACTAACAAATAATTATTTAAATAATTTTTAAATCATGCATGCCTAATTAAATTAATCATCATTAATTAACAATCAAATAATAAAAAAATAACAAAATACGATATTGCACAAAATAAACAAATAATAATAATAATAATAATAATAATAATAATCAAATAAAAAAACAAGTAAAATGAAAATATATTAAAATATCAAATAAATAAAAAGGAAAAAAATTTAAATTAAATTAAAAAAAAAGGTAACAGTGCATAGCACTGTCAACAATGCCATGCACTGTTAACATAAAAAGGAAAAAAAATGATGGTGGCCCATCAGCACTTAAAAATAAAAAGAAAAATGAACAACAGTGCTTCGGCACTGTTGCCTCAACACTATTGCCCGGATAACAATTTGAGGCAACATTGCCGAGGCACTGTTGCCGATAATTAAAAAATTCAAATAAAATAACAAGAATTAAACAAGTAAATAAATGTAGAAAAAATAATTAATGACAACAAAAATGCAACAAATAATAAACAAAAGAAAATAAAATAAAATAAATGAAAGATTACTGTTTAAAGTAGTTTGCCCTCCGAAGCTCCTTTAGTAGACTGTAATGGTGAGTCCCATAGTGTAAGGCCAAGTCTTTCTCTTTGAATCTGCGTTCTTTTTTTTTCTGATTCTTTGCCATGAGATTTTTTCTCTCTACGTCCTTTTTTTTACGTGATTTTTTTTCTCCAGGATCCCCCCTTTTTTCTCAACTATTCCTGGCTTTTATAAAAATAGATATCCTCTCATCTATCGATGTTTCACTCTGATCAACTACCTTTAAATTATCCTTCACCAATTTTATCAATTAATTTTTGTTATCTGATAAGGTGTACATATTACATATATCTATTAAATTAGGATTAGATTGAGATAGGCTATTTGAATAGGCTAGGCTTCAAATCTTACACTGTTGGACCCATTTTCTTGGGCTTTCATCACTGGACTTTTACCTCGTGGCCGGGTCAGACCATGTGTCCACACCTAGGTTTTCTCCCCAAAATCTGGTGATTCAAGAATGTGGGCTATCAAATTTCTCTTCTTCTCTTTTTCCCTCATTCATCCAAACAGGGAAAAATTATTTTTTACTACTACCTCATTTCTCTCCCCCACTTTCTCCCCTACTAAATTTATTTCCCAAACAAAGCATTAATTCCTTATTAGAATATTGGATATAATTGAAAAAAATAGAAAAATTGATATGATAAATTATTACGATTTAAATAATAGAATTCAATTGAAAATTAAAGAAGAATCGAAGATAAATGAGATTATTATCCCATTTATGTTTCAATTGTTGTATATGCTATACTTAGTTTGCAAGTTTTATCGACCAATTTTCATTTGAAGTAACGTCCAACTTAAAACTAATTTGCATATTAGTTGATCATTGCAAATATAAATAAAATATGAAAAAGTAAAACTTTAAGAGGTGAAATATATATATATATATATATATATATATAGGGCTGGCAATTTGTGACACGACCCGTTTAAACGACACGACACGACACGTAGTTAAACGGGGTTTGGGTTTAGTATAAACAGGTTCAGGTCATAAACGGGTCAACCCGTTTAAAACACGAATAAAATCGTGTTTAAACGGGTTGAACCCGCGTAACCCGTTTAAACATAAACACGTTTAATAAACGGGTTACACGATTAACTGTTAACACGATTAACTATTAACCCGTTTAAACACGTATTAACCCGTTTATATATATATATATATATATATATATATATATATATATATATATATTGAATACTTTTGAATATTTCTTTTTAATGTGTTAATTGAATATTTTTATAACAAAAAATTTACATTTTAAAATAAATAAACTTCAATTAGTATTTAGTATTTTTTTATTTTTTGAGATTAATATCATATTTTGTATAATTATTTTTATTTGAATAATAGCATATGTTACATA
>CATIWO010259981.1:0-12561 GCA_949673435.1 Macaranga tanarius | reverse complement strand
CTTGATAATAAACTCATTTAACATAATACTAAAGATAAATATTCAAATAAACAAACACTTTATCTAAAAGAATATTTTATTGCCAAAGGGATTAATATACAATGTTTACATACATAATGGCCCTAGGGCACATCTATACTAATAAGTATATGTAGTACGATCATCTATATAAAAAATACAAATAAGGGGAGTAAAGATGGTGAAATAAGCTAACGAGCACTACGGCTCTTGCCAAACTATCTCTCTAGCTTATGGATCCGTCTTTTATACTTTGCCATATAATCCTTTGCCCTACACAACTTAGCCACGACATCCTGTAAAAGAGTCACAGTCGGGATTTCTCATTAGTTGCATTACATAATCATTGCATACATTTATAAATATTTCATGAATACATTTAGGTTTAGAACATACCAAAGTCTTCTCGTTGATCCTGGATAGGAGATTCTTTGCACTATAAAGACCTCACATCAAGCGATCCATATTAGACTTCTTAACTTGCATTTTTATTTAGCATTATGTGGTTAGCATTATTATTAATGTTATTTTTTATTTTATTAATTTTAACACACTAATAATAAATTTTAAGATGAAGTTTTTCATATTTTCTTACATGAGTGGTGCCAGCTGGCTAAGAGCATACAAACTTATTTTTTTTGAAATGGCCAGCTCCTCGAAGATCTTAGTGTTATGCTCTAAATTAAGTATAGGGAACTCCAATTTCACCTCCTTAGCTAGATCTCCAAGCACTACATCAATGTTGTGACGATGTAGAATATTCCATGCCAAGTGTTAAATGTAGGAATAAAGAGGATATTTTATTACATAATAACTTTTTGTTTATGTTACTTAATTACATATAATGCCATAACTTTATTTTTTCTATAAATAGTTGGTCTTAGGTATCAAAAAAAGGAGCTTTTTTAGAGAGTGTGTGTAAGTGATATAGAGAGAAAATCTTTTCGTAAAAAAAAATATACCAAAAATAAATAAAAAATAAACAAATTCTCTATACCTTACTCTCTTCACTACTCTCTGTCTACTTTTTTTCACTCTCTATTGACCACCAAAGCTCACTCATTTCATCACCCATCTTTCAATTCCAGAACCAAAATCAACCAAAAATATTAACCCAAACTAAAATCAAATTAAAAAAAACCTTTATCCTTGATAACTTTTTAATTTTAATCTCAATCTCTCATATTTGGTGATTTTCTAACCCATATATGAGGGTAATAAATTTCAAAACCACCTTTTAATCCTCTAGGTCTTTGGTCATATATGTGGAGCCTTGTTTCCTTTAAAAGTTGAATCAAGAGTGCAAAAATGGGGCCTAATGATGAATACATGGCTAGCTATTCATCCACTTGATAGGCCATTCCTCTTGTTTGGTCGACCATTTCTTTAGTTCGGGGCTGACTGTACTAAGTTTTTTTTTCACATTTTTTGATTTTTTTTGTATAAAAGGACTCCAAAGATGGCTTTTAGGGTCATTAAAACTTTAAGAATCATCAAGGGTTTGAATCAATAGTGGCCTATAGAGCCCAAGATGATTGAAATTTAGGCTAAAACCTTTGTTTTCTCTTTAAATCTTTTATTTTTGATTCCTAATCTTGCTTTTCGCTTGTTTATTGACGTGTTTAATGTTTAATTTTTTATTTTTAATAATTCAATATTTTAGAATCATTGATTTTAAAGCTTATTTAGAGTTTTAATTTTATTTTAAATATGCATGCTTGATCATCACTAACCATGTGTTTGCTTTTAATTCATTATTATTGGTTGCATTTTAGCATCATAAATTACATAGTCACTTACTTGCTTGCATGTTATATGAATGTTGCATATCACTATGATGTACTTGAAGCATTTTTAGATTGATTAAGTTTAATTGCATGCACCCCGGCTTGCATTACTTATATATTTGCATGTATCTCGAACTTCCATCATATTCCATGTATCCTAAATTACATCATGCATTATTTGCATCTTGCATGCACCCTAAAATTACTTATTATATGAATCATGCATTGCATTCAAGTATATTTGCATCTTTTGAATACTATATATCTTGATCAAATTCTCAAGCTATCAATACTAACTCTTACTAACTTCTACTAACTCTTGCTAACTTTTACTAATATTTGCTTTAATTTCTTTGCTTATTACTAAAATTTATTAATATTTTTATTATTGTGCAATTTTGCTAACATCTAACATATATTGTTCATTTCTTTTATCATTTTAAGTGATCTACTAACTTTTTTATTTATGCTGCTATTTTCTTACTCTATTTCAATTCCAAGCCAACTTTACATGCTATATGCTATGTACTTTACACTATAATATATATGTGTATTGTATATTGCTATTGTGATTATATTAGTGTGAATCCTAAATGAATAAACTTAGATTACTGAATAATGTTTTCTTTTCAAAATAAAACCTTTTAAATGTTTAAAAGTGATGGATTGAAAGGATCATTCTAATAATAAGATTAGAGTAACTATATATTCAAGTTACTAAATCTTTTAAAACCTTTTATCTTTCTTTTTAATTATTTTAAGAGTTATCTTTTTCCTTTTTCATTAGCCATTTTAAATTTGATTTTATGTTTAATTTATTACTTTTATTCCTTATTTTTCACATTTTATTTAGCATTATTCCATTTTTTTAACTTGTGTATTTTAAAATATTGTATTATTTTACAAATAAATTCCTTTTGCCATGGCTCAAACTCAAGATCAAAGATCTCTCTCAATAAGGGCAAATAAGAAAGGTGTTGGTGAAAGGGTTTAACAATATCCTTTTATAATTATGCATACTTACATGATTTATTCATTATATGATAATAATGCATTAAACTATGTATATATTTCACCATGATATCATGTATGCTATTATATGCATAAAATGATATATTTATATGATCATTCTATATGTTGTGTACTTTTATGATTAGTTTAATGCATGTTTATTGGACATTTTGTTGGCATGATAATTATATTGCTTGCATAACTACTTGTATTCCTTCCATGTTACATTTTTACGATGTTTTAAGTTAGTTTGGGATATAAAATGTATGATATGATATGCTATGATGTATGGACACTTTAATTAGAAGGCATTTCCCCATGTCCGTGTCCCCATTTCCCCGTTTCCGATACTTCCTAGACACTCCAATTATAAAGGAGACACTTCAATTAGAAGTCGTTTCCCCATATTTGTGTCCTTGTTTTCCATGTTCCTATTTCCGTGTCCGTGCTACCTAGATGATATAAAATGCTATAACATGCCATGTTTTACCATGTTATATTATGATGTACATATTTGCCATGCTACACTATATTTTGTATTTTTGTTATATACTCTATGTCATATTTGCCATGTTATACATCATGGATTGTTATGCACATGCATATTCTTTACCATGCTATTTAGCTACATCTACATGTTTTGCATATCATTTTATGCCATACTCATGCATCTTATATATTGTAATTATGTGCTTGTGTGGATATAGGATGTTTGCATTTGCATGTAGTGGTTGGTTCATTGTAATACACATTCTACATAAGTATTGTACCACATAGTAGGGCCGGTAATGCTCAACATTCTATCGGTATGAAGATGCCTTGTGGTATAAGAGCCTGCTCCTGCTGACATCATATTTTAACCCAAATGTCTTATTTATTGTTGAATTTAGTTCTAAGTAAGGGTTGAGTTTACCTAGTCCCTAACTGGACAGATTTCTCGGATGATATCAAGTGGTGACTTCTCTTTTCTTCCGACTGAATTTTAAGGTTGTAAGTGCTTTTTAGCCATCCATGGCCTCTTCTAGTACTCCTCTCATGTTTTTTATTGATCTGTAACAAGGAAAAAAGATAGTGAATGAAATCAGTGCCAAGTCGATGCATTGATATCAACACACGTGGCCACTAATTTTCTCTATTAAAAAATTTTAAATCTGGAATTTTACTTTTATTTTTTCTCTCTCATATTTACTTTTTCTTTTGTTTATGTTCGTATTTTAACATAAAAAAGAGAAAAAGAATAGCAATAAATAAGAAAAGAATTTTAATTTAGTAAGTTATAGTTTTATTCAATCTCAAACATTAATTTATATAGAGATAACATAATTGAAATGAGCATAAAATGGAGAAAATCATGTCGTGATAGAAAAATCTAAAATAATAAACTATTAAAGATCAAATTTTTGTTATGATCTAATAAGAAATTTAGTTCAATATTTATTTATAGCATAATTATCATAAGCTGGTAGTAAAAAAGATCCTTATCAACATCCTCATTATCAATATATTAGTAGACAACATTAATTTTGTAATAGCTACAACAACTTTTGCAATAGTAGCAATTCTGAAACAACAACAGTAGCTGATAAAGTACTACTTTATTGACCATTTATATGATTAATGTAAAATCACCCTTGGTTTTGACTTTAGTAATCAGTTTTGAATTGCTAATGTGTGTATTTACATTTTTTCGTAAGCTAGGTACAAGTCTACACTTAATTGAACGTAAGGAAGAATTGAGAAAAGACTTAGAAGGATTTAAAAATTTAAAGGAACTAATATTCAAAGCTCACGATCGTGAGTGGGTCCCTCACAATTATGATCAAGGTCCTATTACTCATCACAATTAGGTCTCACAATCGTAAGCAATACGCCCAAGATAGTAATAAAGTCTCCAATAGTGCTCACAAACTAGCCTCGCAACTATGATCAATGCCATGAGCCAACCCCTGAATAACTTTCAAACATCACGATTGTGAGAAGGGAGATCATGAAAGTGAGCAAGATTCCAGTACTACTCACGATTGGTCCTCACAATCGTGACCATACCTTATGAGTGATGTGTTAGCTTCACAATAATTATGACAAAAGTACAATAGATACATTTATATAAGTCACGGGTGTGATCATGTTCCTCATGATCATGAGGATGAAAATTCTTACAAAAGTTGAAAAATGCATTAAATGAAGAAAGAGAAGAAAAGGGGCACAAATGCTTGATCTCTAATAGTTAGTTTTTAGTGATTAAAGTATAAATACCTCTTGAAAGCACATTTAAGAGGTTAGGAAGTTTGTTTAAAAAATATATTATAAGAATTTAAAGCTTTTTATTCTTCATCTATTCAATTTCTCTTTATATTCTTAAGTGTTAATCAACTTTTTAAGAGTTAGGGGTGTGATTAGTCATAGGATTCTTCTTCTATTCTTTTCTTGGGTTTAAGTTATAAATAGTAAGGATCTAGATCACTTAAGGTTTAAGTGTTACCATTTGAAAACATTTAGATTGTGAGATTAGCTTATGTTGAGCCAAAAAAAACACAAGTTGTAAGGTGGGATATGAGCCATTGGAAAAGACCATCTTATAATTAATCTTGGATATTAAGATTGGGGGTATTCAAAATCCTAACTTGAGAATAAGTTAGGTAGAGGAGTAATATTTTTTAGACTTTAAACATCTATAAATTAATCGTCTCTTGTGTGATTGTTCTTATTTTTCTCTTTGACCTTTCCTTCTTCTTATTCATCACCTTTATTACCTCTCAATTTCCTTTTTAATTTCTTAATCTTTCCTTAATGATCTTAATATCCCTATTCACTCCCCTTCTAGAGAATTTTCAGTTGGTATCAAAGCAAGGATTCTAGGAGCTTCATTGCAAGATAAAAGTTTATGGGGAGTGAAAACCTAAATTTTTGTTCACTTAAATCATATTTTGATGGGAGTGACTATCCACATTTGAAGTTAAAAATGGAGTTAAACTTGGATAGTGACCCCATTAGACTCTGGGATATTCTAAATGAATAGACTATCCCTAAGGAGACAATTGATAATGATAAAGTGCCGCTTAATAAAATAAAGTGGTCTCAAGAGCAAAAGTAGGAGAATTTCAAAAATAAAAAGGCCATGCGATTCTCACAGCTTCAATATTAAAGGAAGTGAGAAGAAAATACTTAAAAACCATTATGAAGAAAATATTCAAGTGAGGTCTAATAAGGTGTAAGTGCATGTGTATAAGTATGAGTTATTTAAGATGAAGCCTCAAAAATCTATTTTGGAAATGACCAACCACCTCAATGCTCTTCTCACCATACTAAAAAAGCTTGGGAAGCATTACTTAAGTGAGGAAGTGAACATTAAGATATTAAGGGTACTTCTAACTATATATTGGAGTCAGAAGTGACATTAATAGAGGAAGCACATGACTTCTCTAAGCTTTCCACCGATATACTCATAGGTAAGCTACTCACTCATGAGCTTGCCTTGAGATAAATGGAGGATAATAAAGAAGAGAAAAAAAGAAAAGAAAAAGGGAATAGTTTTCAAGACTTCTCATGATGATAATGCTGAAGAAAGAATTGGGGACTCTAGTAAAGAGGATGAGGAGCTAGTCATACTTAAAAGGGGATTCTAGAAATTCCTAATAAGGAAGATGAATATGGAAAAACTTAAAGATAATAAGAAGAAAGATGCTAAAAAGACAAAGGAGGTGACTTACTATAAGCACAAGAAGTCAGGACTCATAAGAAGTGAATGTCCAAGGTTGAAGTTTAAGAGCAAGAGAGCTAAAGAAAAGAGGAAGGCCTTCAAAGCCACTTGGGATGATTCATCTAAGTTGAAAAAGGAAGAGAAGAACAAAGTGGTGGCTAACCCATGCTTTATAGCTCTAAGGGATAAAGAGGTATCCTCTACATCTTATTTTTCTTCTGATTATGATGATGATTGTGTTAATGAAGACTTTAATGATGATGAGAGCTTTATCTTGAGCAAACTTTCCTTAAAATATAAAAATTTACTTTCAAAGAAAAGGTTTATAAAAAGGATCTTTCAAAATTAACAAAGGATTTTGAAGATTTGAAAGAGAAATTTTCTAAAATTAATTCTTCTAATGAGAAAATTACTCTTGATTTGAAAGCCTCCATTTTTTAGTAAAATGAATTTGAAAAATCTAAAAAAGAAAATGAATTGCTTTTAAAGGAGATTATATAGCTAAAGAGTATTTTATCCAAATTTCACAAGGGAAAGGAGAAGCTTGATAGTCTTCTTAACTCTCAAAGAGATCTAGTGTGAACTTGGATACTTTAATAGAGCTGCATCATCATCAAGTCTCACTAAATTTATGAAAAGCTAAATATGCTTCTTAACTCATCCCTAATAAGATCTTTAAGTCTCAATTCACTAAGGCTAAAGAGTCTCTTACACATAGAGCCAACACTAAGGCTTCTAGGACTAATCCCCCTAAGGCTAATGGGTTTAAGGCTCAAGCCAAGAAACCCCAACATAACCATGCTTACATGTACACTAAAAGACATACTCCTAAGCATGTAGTTTTATACAACACTATACATAATTGTGATTGTATGATTTATGCTCACTCTATATCGCATATAATTAGTAAAAAAATTTGCATCAAATTTATGCCAAAAGCACATATGCACGTAGGCATAATAGATTTGCCAATGTAAGATGCTTTTATTACTTGACTTTAGGCCATAATAGTAACATGTGCAATTATAAAAGGTTGCTTCTTCACCTATTATCACTAGATTATTTTGAGACTAACCAACATAGACTACTAAGGGTTTGAAGGATGTGGTTCATACAATAACCAAAACATACAGAATTTAAAAAAAAATTTTGATTGCATGCAACTCTTGCATCACAGATAAACCACATCTAGCCCTAAGATCATATCACATGGTAAATACATAGCTAAACATGCATCAAGGACAACATATTATCAACTAACAACCAAGTCATGTCATCAAAGAGCAAGACCTATAAACTAAGAGTTTGGTAATACTTACAAAACTCTCTAGTTGGTAGCATGCTCGATAAGCTTTGGTTAGTGTTGATCTACATGCTCCAAGTTCCCCAAGTGTGAAGCCTCTAGCTCAAAACCCATGGATTGCATAAGGAAGACCTCCAAGGTTGGGAAGCTCTAGCCACAATTCTCTGCTCTTTGACCCAAGGTGCTTGCAAGAACCCCTATAAGCCTAGATGTATGGAACAAGGATGCAACCTCCAATGGATGATGGACTTGAACTTGTACAACTCTTGTACACTAATGGCTTTGACTTGAAAACACACAACACTTATGTATATTGGTATTTCTATACTTAAAGAAGAAGAAGGAAGAAGACACTCTCTAGCCTTTTTCTCCCTTTTTGCAAGAATATCAAAATTGCTATTAAAATGTCTAATATGGTTAGAAGTATGTTGCCTCTACACTCTCCACTAACTATAAACAAAAAGTAATTTCATAATAGCTTGAGTGTCTCACACTCAAGCCACATGCATTACCATAGCTTGAGTGCCTCACACTAAAGCTACATTCATTTGATAGATTGAGTGTCTTACACTCAATCTATATGTATGGCTTTGCTTTTCAAGTGAGTGGGTTGTGTTTAGTTACATGGATAACTTTAGCCTTGATATCATTAACACTTAATGGGTTTGGGCTAAGGTTAAGGGCATATGGGCTTTTCTACACTTAGAGAAGGCCCACTCCATACCGAATAAGATAACTTATGGGTTGATTTAAACTCTTTAAATAAAGCCCATGCTAAGTTCATCTTTATTAATATAAATGGTCCATCTCATGGCCCATTTATAAATACATTTAGAGGCAGATATTAATCTAGTCCTTGAACTTAATATCACATATTAAATCAAGTCCAAATTAATATTTATTTAATTACAATTAAGTCCTAATCTTTGAATTTACATTTTGAGATATGCTAGATCCCTGCATACAAACAAATCCAATTCAATTAATTCAATTAATAAATTAAACTCTTTAATTAACAATCAAATTAATATTAATCTTCACAAGTGCAACCATTGTGTGTGTGACCTACTAGATTTAAGTCTAAATGACAATGAAAAATAATATTAACACTTAATATCATGGAAACACCTTTCTATACCAAATGCGAAAATCCCAATTAATCACATTAGGTTCCCATAAGCCGTGAGTGACCCCCAGCATAGATATCACAACTACCCAATTAGAAATGAATTCTTTATGTAGATCCATAAGAACCATAGACATAATTACCGTGCACTAAATTTCCTTTCATTACAAGATCCGGATATTAGCTAGAGTCATAGTTTAGTAAAACTCTAACTACCTTAATCATATGACTTTATCTTAAGTTTAATTCTCGATAAAACATGACTACTACTAGAAACTCTTTTCGGGTAAGTTGAGTTTTACCAGGCCAAGTAGTTATTCATCAAGAATAACTTAGATAGTATAGGATCTTATCCCGGTTCACTCTAGGTAATGAATTTCATCTTAGTCTATCACTCATCCCTACATATAACCAACTAGAGCCACCACACACCATATACCTACACGTGGATAGCATAGGTATGTAAGTGGTAATAAACTCTAACCAACCATAAGTGGATGACAGTGTCACCTCAGGTCAAAGGACCATATGCACCATTATGTCCAAGATTGTGATTGTTGACTAAAGTGAATTTCCATGCAATCATAAATCTTGCATTAGAGTTTGATCCACCTATCACATGAGTACCCATATATTTATTCTGATATTTCATATTAAGTAGCATAAGACTCACTACCTCCTACTATCGATATGATATACCGATTAAGGAAAATAGACAGAGGTGATAGTCTAGAGATTATTACTACCCATTGATGAGTGTGAAACATGGATGTGTTGAGCACTTTATTTTATTGCATATTAAGTTAAGAAATGCATTGTTTAGCTAGTTTTTAGTTAATTTAGTTAGTTATGTTATTTTATTTTAATTTAAGTGCTTTTATGTTAAATAGGTAAATTTTTTTTAGTTTTTGGTTATAGGATGCATTTGAGAGGAGATGGAGATAGTGCTTGAAGATAAAGATAAGACTGAAATTTAAAGTTGGAAGGTTATCCTCGCATCAGGGAACATGGCCATGCGCATGCCCATGTGTAGAGTTGCATGCCCATGCACTTGCCCATGCCTAAATTGAAGATGAACCAGTCACAGAGCACATGCCCATGCACATGCCCATGCGCACGGCCATATCTGATTCCAAGATTTTATAGTTATTTTGATGCATAGGTGTGTCCAATTGTTGCGTACACGTGTAGGATGATGTGGCAGCCAATCAAAAGTGGATTTTAAGCTGGAGTTTGGATAGATAGAAGCTCATCTTTTAAGCCTATATTTAGATAGAGTTTGGGAGAGTTTAACTGACCTTTTTCATTAGAAAACTAGGTCTTTTAAATAGAACCATCTATTTTTCATAGAGAGTTCCGACTAGTAGTTTTTCTTTAGTTTTTGGTTCTCTACTCTCCTGGTTTTTCAGAATACATTTTCATTTTATTTTGCTTAGTAGAGGAGATACTTAGTTTGAAGTTAGAAGAGCAAGGCTTCCTTACATCATTTGGGAGGGGGTTTTTCTTGTATCACTCTTTTATTTAATTGTTATTATGTTCATAATGGTTTTCATTTCTTGTTTACTTTTTTTATTCTTAACATGAGTAGCTAGATCCTTTTTAGGGTTCTTATTCTGAATTGACCATGTGCTTTTTGTGATTAATGTTAGGTTGCTAGATCTAATTCATTGGTTGTTGTTGTGCTTAATATCATATTAGGACTGATCACCCTAAGATTGAATTGACACTATAGGCTTAATCGAGAGATAGGTTCTGTAGGATTAGGCAATAGCCCATTGATTGCTTAGTTAGTTGAGAGATAATTAAGTGGATTAATATTGATTAAAGGTTGTGATTTAAAATTAGAATTAAAAGGCATTAGGTTGGTAAGAGCTAGTAAACTTATTGTTAATTAATCTCCAGTTAATTATAGGTTTATTTGAGAGAAAAACCTATGGTTTCTAAGATCCCTTTAAAATGAATTAGAAATAGTTAAACCTAATTGGTCAATCAATCCTTGGAAATGGTCCAATTGAGAATAAGAACCCTAGCTTTTAATATTTGTTTAAATTTAAATTTTACTTTAGTTTGTTTTGGTTTCAGTTTTTAAAGAATCTAAACTCTATTTCGGTGTCTAAACAAACGAACATAGTTAGTATTTCAGTATTCAATTCACAATCTCTGTAGGACAATATCTTTATTACTACTTGATACAATTCTGTGCACTTGCGGATTTACACATATCAAGTTTTTGGTGCCATTACCGGGGATTGGCAAAGAATTGATATTGTTAAGCAAATTGTGTTGCTTGATTTAGACATTATTTTTAGTTTTGGTTCTAATTATGGTATTGCAGGAAATTTTATTATTTGATGCACATCACACGAAGTGCAAGCAAATAAGGACTTAAGTTGATGCCACTTGATTTGGAGTTAGAGAAGACAGTTCGTGAGAAAAAGAAACAAACAATCATATCACGACAATCACCAAGCAAAATGGACTTAGGAGATAAGGTAAGGAATGACCCACCGAGGCAACAAGTTCTTTAAAACCCTCAGAATGGTCAGAGAACCATGCGAGATTTTGTGAGCCCTAATGTGTAAGGTGATCAAACACTAATTGTAAGGCCGGCGGTAGCAGTAAATAACTTTGAAATCAAGCCGGCAATGATCCAAATGATCCAAAATTCACCATTCAATGGGCTACCACATGAGGATCTATTTGGTCATATGTCTAGATTCTTGGAGTATTATTCTACCTTTAAGATTCATGGAGTACAGCCTAATGCAATTCGGTTGATCCTCTTTCCATTTTCTCTTATGGACAGAGCAAAGAGATGGTTTCAAAGCTTGCCACCCAACTCCATCAACACTTGGCAAGAGCTTTACACAACCTTTTTCTACAAATACTTACCACTTGCAAAGGTGTTGAGGATCAGAAACGAGATTTATTATTTCTTTAAAAGAGATGATGAAACATTCTATGAGTGTTGGGAAAAATTTAAAGACCTTCAGAAGTAATGTCCACCTTAATTGATTCCTACATGGGATTTGGAGCAATCATTCTACAAAGGAGTCAATCATACAGTTAGAGTCAACATTGATGCAGTAGCTGGAGGTACTATCATGTCAAAAACACCAGAAGATGCCTTGGATCTCTTTGAAGAAATGGAAAATACACAAAGTTTATGGTCTAATGAGAGGATCATTATAAAGAAAGCTGGAGCGATAGAAGTGGATAATTTTACCATATTGAATACAAAGCTTGATGCTTTGACAAAAAGGATGGACAAAGTGAATATGAATGCAGTATCTACATTGTCTTCCTCATGTAAATTATGTCAAAGAGGTCATCCTACCATAGAATGTCAAATGATGCTAGGGATGACTACAGAGGGCGTCAACTATATGGGTAACTTCAAAGGACCTCAAAACCAAGTCTATGGCAATACTTACAATCCAAGCTGGAGGAATCATCCAAATTTCACTTGGAGCAATCAAGGAAACAACTAGTGGAGACCACAAGCACCACCAAGATTTACAGGTCAGAATATATAACAACCTCAACCTTAACCTCAATTTTACCAAGACAAAAGCTCATCCTCTAGAAGTTTAATGGAGAGCAAGATGGAGAAATT
>CATIWO010259901.1:0-17023 GCA_949673435.1 Macaranga tanarius | reverse complement strand
TCAATGAACCTGTAGGTGAAAGTGAATGAACCTACAGTCAAATGTCAATGAACCTGTAGGTGAAGTTCAATGAACATGTAATGGACAATGAATAAAGTTGTATACATTTTTGCTTTAATAAATAATTAATTGTGATGAATGTTATAGTACATTTTTTTTAATCCTGTAATACATTAATAATATATATATTGAATTTTTTAAAATTGAATAACTAATGAACATCAGCATTGACAATGATGAACCTACATTATTTAAGAAATGAACATACAACAAATGACTAATGATCCTGTAGATTTTAAAAATGCTGAAACAGAAATATAAAAATCTGAGTATTAAATCAAATGAAGGTATATTTGATAACTAATGAATCTTTGAGTTTAAAGTAATGAACATGTGGTTTATAACCAAACAAACAATAAAATTGAAGGAGAGAGCGTAAGTAACCGCCGTTAATTTAATATTTAAAAAAATAGACGGGCTTTTATATTATGTCGCACACACGTGTTATGGATCTCCGGTCCATATTGCAATATGGACAAGGGTCCATGATATAACATCTCACCAATTACTCGAAATGTACTAAAAGGGAGAATAATGGTAGAATATAAACTTAGGTCCATTAACTTTAAGGTTCTAAGCCTAGTTTAGATGTCTATCAGACTTAAATGATAAGGCCAATCGTAGTTGGGCCAATTTTATCCTGAGGAAGAGAAGATAATAGGTTGTGAAGCCCATCACTTGAACAAAGAGGTGATTACCGTTGCATACTCATTCAAGCAATTGGCTGTCCATAGGGGCAACCATCTCTATCAAATTTTAATAAATAATAAAGGCTCATCTGATAAGCTAATTCTCGGATAAAATTGTATCCGAGAATATAGAGTATCTATAGAACCTGATAGTATGTGTATCTTATACTACTTTTTCACTCTATTTTTATGAAGCTTTTTTAGAAAAAAAACTCTCCCCCTCATTCTGCTTTCAGATGTGTTCCTATTTATAATTTCTCCTCAGAAGCACTTTCTTTCCCATCCAAATATATTCCTTCCATATTTAGGTGTTCATAGGCTAAATTTCACTTAACAAAGAAATAGTATTAGAGACCCTGACTGGATTAATTTTGTCATTCCCTTTTTTGACATACATTCTGAAGCTTCCAAAGATGGCTTGAGGGTTTACAGTAAGAATCTCCTACATACCTTTATCTTTTAAATTAATCATTTTTTATTATTTCTATGTTTTTTTGTTGATTGTAAATCTGAATTGTTAAAACTATCATTTTCTTCTATTTCTTTGTTATTTTGTGAAGTAATTTGTGAAAAATATTATTTTTTAATTTTTCTTGAAATTGTGTTTAAAACATTCTTTTTATATAATAATTTTCTTATGAAATTAAGTTATTTTGTATTATGTATTTTGTTGCAGAGGCAAATGCCTAAGTAGATAAGCGATCAACTCTATGGTCAGCCATTCGCCAGTCCGTTTGGCCGATCGACTCTATGCCTGATTTTTGTGAGTTCTATTTCCTTTAAAAATCATTTTTATCATGTTAATTGATTCTGATTGTTTTTTAATTGTATGTTAATCATTAATTATATGCTAGAGTGGAGTTATGGAATTTATGAAGATGGTAATAAAATGATAATAAGGATTTATTTTAATTGATATTTTGATATTGACTTAATGTTTATTTCTTTGGTGATGCTGTTTATTAATTTTTTCAAAATGATGAGAATTATTGATGCTGATTTAGTTCTATCTATAGTCAAAGGTAGAGATCTTATAGTAATGCCCTTTTGAAATAATTTTATTTCATGATATAATTAACTTTGATGTAGTGTCTTATTTGTGATGTTTCAGTAATGATCTTTTTTTTTTTTTGTTAGCTTGTGTTTTTGTAGTATTAACCTATTTTTGCAATAAAGATGAATTGGTGAATGAAGTGGAGTGTTTAGACTTGAAATGAGAAGGAAGGGCCCACTAAGATAGGCCAAATTAAACGGGCCTGGCTTTTTAGACATTGGAATTCATTTATGATTTATTTTAAGCCTTATTTTGAAAAGGGGTTGTAATTTTAATTTCATTTCTCCTCCCTTTTTCTTTAATTATAGGTTTAGTTTAGGTCTTTTCAAGGGTTGTATTTTTAATTTTTCCATTCCCTATTCCCCATTTTTGTGATTGTGTTACCTGTGTGTATGTATAGTGGCTGAAAATATAATAACCTAAAGGCATATGTAAACTGAGTCAAAATTAAAAATGACATGCACATCAATAAAGTTAACCATGAGGCATGTGAAAATTTGATAAAAATTAATGACATGCATATAAATAAGAATAGCAATGCATTTATGAATGGTTTGATTAAAATTACATAATTGCTTGTAATAAGGAATTAACTAAAAAATAAATATTTATAAGGGATAATTACACCAGCAGTCCTAAAAGTATATACATTTTTACAATTTAGTCCTATAAGCTAATTCTTTAACAATTGAGTCTTATAACTTTTTAAAGATATCAGCGTTAGTCCTACTCTATTAAAGTGGACGGAAATTGATGACATAGTTGACTTATTGCCAACCTCTCTTGCCACGTCCACGTCCTCCTGCCACATCAAAAAATAAGAAAATAAAAAAATGTTAGAATGTGGCTTGGGGATGGCCAAGGGATGGTGTGATTCTATTTTTTGGTTAACCTCAGTTGATGTAAATGTTTTGTTCCTATTGACCAACTGGATCTTTTTTCTCTTTGTGCTTCGTTGTTCTCCTTCACTATGAGGAGTTACCTGAGTTTTGGAAGAGATGGCCGATGTAATTAAGTCATTTCAAACCAGACATAACACTTTGAGTTCTACAGTCAAATATTTGGCATGTTCCTCCTCGCACAGATTATTCTCTTTCTTGTTCTTCATAACGATCTTCCATTTTTTCACCTAATAACAAACAGTGACTCTGAATTATAATGTTGAAATTGAAAATAAAGATTCTCCTCCTTCTTCAACAACAGCCTCCAGAATTGCTTCTCCGTCTCCGGCCCCCTGATGGCATATTTTTTATTTTTGGACTAGGACCACTGTATCGCAATAAGTCACCGGTGATCCTCGACTCAACCTACAACCAACTACCATTTCTCCTCCAACAGAATAGACGACTACTCCACAAGCAGTCCTCATCACCGGTGATCCTCGACTAAACCTATAACCAAGTACCATTTCTCCTATAATGGAACAAATGACTACTTCACCAGCGACCAGTGATGATAAACATGCTGGAGTTGGAGTGACCAAACTATCATATCAAAGGTAAAAAAAATATATGAATGTATATAGTAAATGGTAGTGGATGTTGTCAATTTTGAAGGCACAAAAATTTGGCTCATAGGGAAGTTTAGTCACCACACGGATGGAAGGTTGAGGCAAGATATATTAAGAACCCGTAAGGCAAAGGCATTAATAGATGGTCTTTAACTGCTGAAAAGTGTAGTTAGAAATAGTGAAATGCAAGAGTATTGCATTAGAGCATTTTATGGAAATTTGTAATCCTCCTTTCAGCTCTAACCGCAGCTTTTATACCATACCTCTCTCCGATAAAAAGATCCCACTTAAAAATCTGAGACAAGCTGTTCATCATCTCATCAAGCTCTTCATCTTTCATGTTCAAAAGCGTGTTCACAGTAAACCTAAGTTCATTTTGTTATATAATAAGTTTTCTGCTTCATTTTGTTATATATTACTGCATTTTTTGTTGTTTTAGAACTTGTAAATGCCTACTTTTTCACATGTTTGATGCAAATCATGTGAGAGAAAAAAATAATTTTTACATTGTTTCTTGGACGCAGACCTTTTTAAGGATGGACTGAAAAATGGGTGGTGCTTATTTACCAATAGAAAAAAAGAGCAGAATCTTAATACCAGATGATGTAGGTTTTTATAAAATCTCTGGTCATGAAGCTATCTATCATAAGGATTCTGATGGTCAAAGGAGAACATATCAACTTATTGGTTTCGGACGGACACTAGATTGAAGAAGAAGACAATTCTAAATTGATTTCTGTAGTGGTTTACTTTCTACAGTGGATTGAAGAAGAAGACAATCAGTGAAAATCTGACGTGGCAAGAAAGGGTATCACAAAAATGATGTCATTTGAAACATGTCATCAATTTCAATCCACCTTAACAGACTAGGACTAATGCTAATATCTTTAAAATGTTATAGGACTCAAGTGTTAAAGAATTAGCTTATAGGACTAAATTGTAAAAATGACTATACTTTTAGGACTGTTGGTGTAATTATTTCTATTTATAATGAGTGGAATGCAAATAGAGGTTCAGTTTTCAAACTCAGTCTTTGAAGGAGATTGTTGGACCTCTATGGAAATTAGTTGCTGCATAATTCAGTGGTTCTGGTTAATTACCCAGGTGGCTACTCCTTCTTTGATCTTAGAGTTTGTGGCTAGCTTCGTATTCCTAAATAGGTTGTAAAGCTTACATAGTACCATGGTTGTTGAATACTTGGGCATGCGCTAAATCTTACCGCCTATAGTGGCGACTCCATTAGGGATAGAGAAACTAATTTCGGTGTTCTTCTTATTATATGTAATTATTTGATAGTTAATTCCTTTGCATTACTACACATTCACACAATGTGCACTCCATCCTAATAACCCGATGATAATTAGTACATTACTGTCTGATTTTATTCAAACCCTGTGGTAGTGTGTCTAGCTATTGTCACTCATGGTGGAACATGATTAAGCATATCGTTTGGAAAATTAAGTTAGGAGAAGGAAAGAGAGTGCAAAGTTGTGGGAGCCTTTAGCCTAACCCAAGACTCAACTCATGTAGTGGCTCTAGTAATTTCCCTTAAGACTTACCCAAAGTGCATATTTTTATGCCATAAAGTCTTTTTTTATAAAGCCCAAGACTATGATGATAAACTTATGAACCATATGAGATTGGCCTAGAGTTATATTCTCTTGTGGCCCATTTATTTTAAGTGGACTTTGGTTTCATCAATAAAGGCTACTTGTTTGCCTTGCGTCTTGAGGGAATGTTATGCACGTTAGTATTGTTATCCTTGGATGATAATTAAGGCCTAGACTAAAAAATTCTAGGGAAAAAGACTCGCTATTAAATATATGTGTGAGAGGAATAAGGTTAAAAGAATGCTTTGATGGTGAACTCTTTTCTTATGTTTTAATGCTATTGATTGTATATCATGCATATATAACACTCATGCATCATTCTAACACATTATTGTACATCTATAGATTCTTCATCATCCTTTCGATAGTTTGATCTCAATCGAAATGAGGGTAGTTAGTCTAGAACACATCAACTAAAGTTTTAAAAATGGTTGAGCTCGACATCAATACTCTTAAATAGGAAGTGATTGCTAAACCAAAGGATCTGTAAAAGAGATGATAGGAAAAGCCATAAAGGAGATGATAGTTGAGTTGAGGAAAACCATAGAGTCTAGAATGTCTATAACCAATAAGTTAGGAATGGAGAGTGATGATAAATTACCTGAGCTAGAGCATGTAGAAGAATAGAGTAAGCTAAAAATCTTGATTGAGTCTATAAAGCCAACTAGATGGGAAGTAGATAATGACATTACTAAAAAGAAAAAGCATGATGAGTTGACTATAAATGCACTAGATATATAGGGATTTGATAATGAAAAGCTAAAAGAGAAGCTAATTGATTGTTGGGGTAGTGATGAAGAAATATATGTGATGCAGATTACTAAAAAGACAAATAATAAATAGGAGAACACACAATAATCTAACAAGGGAGAGAAGAATGTAAATGGAGCTCACTCGAAGTACAAAATTTTATAAGCCCCCTGAGAAACTAGTGGATGTGCTTATTAAACTAATTGTTAAAAAATCCAATAAGGAGAGAAAGCACCAAAGAAAATAAACCTGGTACTTGAGTAGTTAAAGAAAATAAAGGTTGTAAGCATTTGGGAGCTGTTAGTGCATTCTAGGGCTCATCATGACACTTTAATCAAGGCTCTAAAAAATATGAAGATTGCTACTAATACTACACTTGATAAGATGGTATAAGCTGTGATTGAGAAATCGGTTGGTGCAATCATATTTACAGATTATGACTTGCCTTTAGAAAGGAAAGATCATTTTAGGGCCTTATTCAATTAAATTGAAATCAAAAGGAAGATGACATGTTGTGTAGTGGTGGATAGTGGCTCCACTATTAATGTTTGTGCTTTAAAAGTGCTGCTAAATTTGGGTTTGTCTGTTGACGACCTGAAGCCCTCAAATGTAATAATTAAAGCTTATGATAACAATAAAAGGAGTGTGGAGGAACCTTTCAAGCACTAATTAAGATTGGGCCTATTGAGGTCTAAATTAATTTGCATGTGATTGATATTCTAATTACTTATGTATACTATTAAGGAGGCCTTAGTATCACCCTTTAGGAGGCATGCCCTCCACTATAGATTTAAAAATAAAAGTTTCCATATGAGGGAAAGGTGGTAACTATTTTTGCTAAAATTGAAGCTATCATTACTGCTCTGAAATTGGCTCTAACAGAAATGTTGTTATGCCCAGGGTTTTGAGTATGTGGAATTTATGAAGACTCTACAGATTAGAAAGTAGTGAACATAATGAAAGGAATGTACTTTCTTCCAAGGCTAGGATTAGGAAAAGAGGTCATCCTACAATAGAATGTCAAATGATGCAAGGGATGATGACGGAGGGAGTCAACTATATGGGTAATTTCAAAGGGCCTCAAAACCAAGTTTATAGTAACACATACAATTCTAGTTAGAGGAATCATCCAAATCTCTTTTGGAGCAATCAAGGAAATAATCAGTGGAAACCACAAGCACCACCAGGATTTGGAGGTCAGAATGTGCAACAACCTCAACCTCAATTTCACCAAGACAAAGGTTCATCCTCAACTTCCATAGAAAGTAAGATGGAGAAATTCATGGATGTAATATCAATAAAGATGAGTCAGCAAGATGAAGCTCAAAAGAGGATGGAGCAAATGATCCGAAATTATTCCTCTTCTATTCACAATCTAGAAGTGCAAATGGGGCAGCTAGCAAATTCCTTATCAACAAGGAATCAAGGTGCATTACTGAGTAATACGGAGAAGAATCCAAAAGAGCAAGTAAAGGCTATCACCTTACGAAGTGGAACAGAGATTCAATCCCCAAAAGTAACAATGGAGTATGAAGAAAAGAGGAAGGAAGGAGAGTAAAAGTAAGAAAGTGAATGGGTTGAAGCACACTAAGAACCAGAAGTGAAAGTAGAAACAAAACTAAACCAAAAATACCACCAATTCAACCTTATGAACCTCCAGTACCATATCCATAAAAGTTGAAGAAACAGGAGCATGATCAGCAGTTTGCTAAGTTTTTGGAAAGATTCAAGACACTTCACATCCATATACCTTTGGTGGAATGTCTAGCTCAGATGCCAAAGTATGCAAAGTTCTTGAAGGAGCTGATTTCGAACAAAAAGAAGTTGCATGAATTTGAGATAGTCACACTCACAAAGGAGTAGTGCTATCATCTCTAATAAACTTCCTTTAAAAAGGAAGCAACCAGGGAGTCTTACTATTCCACGTTCTATTGAGAATTTATTATTTCAAAAATCTTTGTGTGATTATGGTGTCTCTATTAATCTTATGTCTTTATCAATTTACAGGAAATTGGGACTTAGAGAAGCAAAGCCAATAAACATCCGTTTATAATTGGTAGACAGGACAGTAAAAGAACTAGAGGGCATAGTAAAAGATGTACTAGTAAGGGCTGAAAAAATCATTTTTCCAGTGGACTTTATCGTTCTTGACTTTGAGGAAGATGAAGACGTTCCATTGATCCTTAGTATGCCTTTCCTCTACACTGCTAAGGCAATCATTGATGTTTATGATGGAATACTAACTCTAAGAGTAGGTGAGAAAAGTTGTAAGTTTAATATCTATCAAGGTATGAAACATTCTTCTGATAATGATTTGTGCTTTAGAGTTTATGTTTTGAATGAATGTGTGATTGAAGTCCAACGAAGAAGGTTGGTAAATTGTGATGAATTGGAGTATATTGAGAAGTGTATGCAGGTACAAACCCCCCAAGATGAAGATTACTTTAAACACCAAACTCATTTTTCCCAAATTCAATTACCAAACACTGAACCTACACTACCATCAATCATTAAACCACCGAATGTAGATTTAAAACCTTTACCTCAACATTTGAGGTATACTTTTCTTGGAGAAAATCAAACTAAACCTGTGATTGTATATTCTAAACTCACCCGAGACCAAGAAGACTTGCTTGTAAGGATGCTCAAAAGAAGAATAAGAGCAATTGGTTGTAAATTTTAGATATAAGAGGGATAAGTCCATCTTATTGTATGCACAAGATTTTAATGGAAGAAGAGTACAAACCAACCATTGAAAGGCAAAGAAGACTCAATCCAAACATGCAAGAAGTGGTGAAGAAAGAGGTGGTTAAGTTATAAGACGCTGGGATTATTTACCCAATTTCAGACAGTTCATGGGTAAGTCTTATCCAGTGTGTGCCAAAGAAAGGAGATATGATTGTGGTGGAAAATGAAGAATGTGAACAAATTTCTACAAGAGTGGTAAAAAGATGGAGAGTGTGCATTGACTACAGGAAATTGAATTCAACTATGAGGAAAGATCACTTTCCATTACCATTCATAGATCAGATGTTAGAGAGGATAGCAGGACATGCTTTTTACTACTTCCTAGATGGCTATTCAAGCTACAATCAGATAGCAATTGTTCCAGAGGAATAAGAGAAAATGACATTTACATGTCCTTATAACATATTTGCTTATAGAAAGATGCCATTTGGATTATGTAATGCTCCAGCAACCTTCCAAAGGTGCATGATGGCCATATTCTCAGATTTGCTAGAAGAGATTATAGATGTGTTCATGAATGATTTCTCAGTCTTTAGAAACTTTTTTGAAGGAGAATTTAAAGCAAGTTCTGACATAGTGTGAAGAGACAAACTTAGTGTTAAATTGGGAAAAATGTCATTTTATGGTGGAAGAAAGAATTGTTCTTGGGCATAGAATATCAGTACAATGAATTGAAGTAGACAAAGCTAAAGTGGAGACCATTGAAAAGCTACATTACTAACAAATGTTAAAAGAGTTCAAAATTTCCTAGGCCATGCGGGATTCTATCGATAGTTCATAAAGGATTTTTCGCAAATCTCTAAACCTCCCTACAAACTACTTGTGAAAGATTCTTCTTTTGACTTTACTAATGATTGTAAATTGGCTTTTGACAGGTTGAAGGACGCATTGATAAAAACTCCCATAGTTGTCTCACCCAATTGGAATCTTCCATTCGAGTTGATGTGTGATGCAAGCGATCATGCAATAGGAGCAGCAAAAGAAAGGAGAATAAACTTCATGTCATCTATTATGCAAGCCGAACATTGAATGATGCACAACTCAACTATACAACAACCGAGAAGGAGATGCTAGCAGTAATTTTTGCTTTTGATAAATTCAAATCTTATCTTCTTGGTGCTAAAGTTGTTGTGTATACAGATCATGCAGCATTGAATTACCTTTTAAACAAGAAAGACTCAAAGCCAAGGCTCATAAGATGGGTGATGCTTCTTCAAGAATTTGACATCAAAATCAAAGACAAAAGGGGATCAGAGAATGTTGTAGCTGATCATCTCTCGAGATTAGAGCTAGATCATGATGGAGAGAATGAAAAAGAGCCTATTTAAGAGCTGTTTCCAGATGAGATGCTTCTGGCTATTAGAAGTCTACATGCACCATGGTTTGCTGATATAACTAACTTTGTCTCGAGTGGAAGGCTCCCGAAAGAATTCAATAGTCAACAAAGAAAGAAACTCATTTACGACTCTAAGTTCTACCTATAGGATGATCTATATCTCTGAAAGCTATGTAGTGATGGCATGATAAGAAGATGTGTAGGAGATGAAAAAACCGGTTCAATTTTATAATATTATGGTGGTCGTTTTGGTTCACAAAAAACTACTGCTAAGGTTCTTGAAGCAAGATTCTATTGGCCTACACTCTTTCATGATGCTAGGAAGTTTGTACTTAGCTGCGATGCATGTCAAAGAAGTGGCAACATTTCGAAAAAGGATGAAATGCTTCAATCTAGAATTCTTGAGGTAGAAATATTTGATGTATGGGGCATAGATTTCATTGGGCCATTTCCTGTTTCAGATAACAATAAGCATATACTTGTCTATGTAGATTATGTATCCAAATGGGTGGAAACTCAAGCATGTGCATTGAATGATGCAAAAGTGGTTTACAAATTTTTGTAAAAACTTTTGCTAGGTTTAGAATGCCTCGAGCTATCATAAGTGATGGTGGATCACATTTCTGTAATAAAAAAATGGAAGCACTGCTAGCTCGTTATGAGGTTAGATACAAGATCGCTACTTCATACCATCCTCAAATAAGTGGACAAGTGTAAGTCAGTAACAGAGAATTAAAATGAATTCTATAAAGAACAGTGAGTAAGTCGAGAAAAGAATGGGCAAGGAAGTTGGATGATGTTTTGTGGGCATATCGAACAGCATAAAAGACACCTATTGGAATGTCTCCGTATAGGTTAGTCTATGGAAAAGCATATCATCTTCCTGTTAAAATTGTGCATAAGGCTTACTGGGCAATCAAGATTTTGAATTACGACTGCAAAAAAGTAACTGAAAAAAGACTTTTACAGTTGAGTGAATTGTAAGTGTATATCTTTATGGGAACTAAATGGTTATGATTACATGATGATTTATGCTTAATTTCTAGAATTTTTCTTAATAGGTTCAAGTAAATAGGTTTTATTCCTTGTTGCACGACCATATAAGCTAAATAGGTAAGGTTAGGGTAGAAAATTCGATGGCAAGCACGACCATGCGTGTTTCTCGCATGCCTATGCTTGCTTAGATATGTACCAGGATAAAAATAGCCAAAGCAGGCACGACCATGCATGTTTTTCGCACGCCCATTCCTGCCTTGCACAAAATGGACATCACAAGCACACGCCCATGCGTGCTTTTGGTATGCGCGTGTGCACTATTAAATCTTTGAAATAAAAGACACAAAAGTGCCTTTCAAAAACATGCCCAATTCAAAATTCCATAACCTTTTCACCTTTCCAACATCTCCATCTTCCCAATTTCTAAGGTTCCTCAACTTTGATTATTTTCTCAACTCCCAACTCTTTAATTTCCCATTATTAATCTTTCTTTATCTTCACTTCTCTCTATATAAACACCACCTTTTTATCTTCTCTTTCCATACATATCAATTTCTTCATTGTCATATCCTCCTACACCATTTTTCTTCCTCTACACAAAATCCTCTCTTAGCAAGCTCTTCATCAATTAATCATTAGCTATGGAGAGAGAGACAAGAAAGAAAACTTATGCCATAAAGAAATCAAAGCCAAGATCGAAAAGGAAACGTAGGGGAAGCCCTACCAATCTGGGTGGCAATAATGAAGATCGTATGGTAAGATCTTTTCCTACACTTATTGAATTTAGGCATGAGGGGCAAAGGAAGAAGTTTGAGCAATTGCTTTCTAGGAAAATTATGCCTAACAAGTATATGAGTGCATCTTCTTTGAGAGAAATAAGTTTGTTGGATGAAGTTAACATGTATCTAACTAGAATGGGGTGGGAAGCATTTGTACTACTACAATATCCAACTTATATTAGGCCTACATATGAATTCCTATCTTCATTCCATTTTGATGAGCAAGCCCTAGTGATGACTTTTAGGTTAGGAAATGTAGAACATAGCTTAGGTGTGTTTGAGTTAAAAGATGTGTATTATTTCCCTACGGATCAAAATGCTATAGTGGAATATGATAGGCATGCATTTTGAAATGAGATTACGGGGCAAAGAAGTGGATTTTATGAGGCTAGGTCGGTAAAAGAATATTGAATTCAATCACTGGCTCTACGGTATTTACATCGGTTGATGGCACATTCCTTATTTCTTAGGAAGGATGGTGATTCTGTGGTCACCACAACTGAGTTAAATATTTTGTATTGTATGTGTAACAATGTGAAATTGGATGTGTGTTATGCAATAGCACTCAAGTTGAAGGATGTAGCTACCAAAATGGCAGGGGCAATAAAAATTAGTGGATTGGTCACTAATCTTGCATGTTATGTTGGTTTCAATATTGATAACTTGCCTTTTGAAAAACTTAAGGGTCATTCTTTGATTGACATAATAATGATGGAAACTATTGGCATGGTTACTAGAGATCATCACGAAAATCCCCACCTCATTAATGCACTGCAACCACAACAATTGAATGATGAGGAGGAAAATGGAGAATACAAGATGTAATGAGAAGATTATATGATTTAGAACTTCAAGTAGGGGTAATCGACTCGAATGTTGGTGAACTAACTTTAATGGCTCAAGGCATGAATCAAAGCATCAATATGATCAACCATAACTTGATGGCATACTTTCATTCGCAAAACTTCTTTCCACCTCCTTATCCTCCAGAAGACCCTGAGCACAACAATTGAGGCTTTTAAGAAGAGTATTTGTTTGAATTTTATGTTAGGTTTTGTTGAACTGTATTGCACTTAGTTTTAGTTTAAGTTTGATGTGTGTTTTGATGTTTGATTATCCTTATTGTAGTTTGAATGTGTTTTTGTTTAAGTTTTAATGCCTTAAATTTAATTTTTGCAATGTTATTTTTCATGTGTTAGTGCTTAGCACGCCCATGCCATTTTTCGGCATGGGCAAGCCAAGCACAGCCTGTGCCATAGCAAAGCAAGTACAGCCATGCGTGAATTGTGCATGGTCATGCATAAATAGTTCTGTTCCAGGTGCAAAGCAGGCACGACCATGCACAATTCGGGCACGGCCATGCGACCTAATGGTGCTTCCTACCCGAATTTTGACCAATTTTTCAGCACTGAGGACATTATAAGTTTTAAGTGTGGGGAGAAAAAAATAAAATTTTCTAATTAAATTATGTTATTTTCAATTTATTTTTAGGATTATTTTAGTGTTTTTAGTTTTTTAGGATTTTAATTTTTAATGTCCTTTTTCTATTAGGATAGTAGTTTTTATCTTTTAATAAAATTTATCTTTTTACATAGGATTAGGAGATGGGTTGTTTAGTCCTTGTAAAATTCTAATTTTATTTTTCTATTTAAATGCATAGGATTGTTGAACTCTCAATTCTTCTACATTCTCTACATTCTTCTTTACATCAAATTCTTGGCATTTATTTTCTCTGCAATTATTTGTTTTGCTACCTAATGAGTTCAAATAGTATGTCTAGCAATAGCCGAAGGTCCACTGCAAAAGGGAAGGCACTAATGGAGATAAGACCTAAGCCCTTTTTCCCTATTCTCTCGGATGAAGAAGGGATGAAAAACATTGATATCTATGGGCCATATTATCACGGGCCTGGCCTTGTACCAAGGAAACTCACCCTTTTTGAACCATTGGAAAGTGAGATCTTTGATGAGGATTTTTTGGTCAGAACTGAGATCATCATGGATTTGGGAAGGCTAAAGGATGCAGACAATTGAAGATGCTATCAGCTGCGTCAAACAGCCTTGAGACATGGAGAGGTTCCTCTTCCAAAGGTGGTGAAAAATTTTGATGATGTCAGTGAAGAGGGGGAAAAATATGTCAAACCTTAAATAGCTCATGAGAATGCAAGAGTGAATAAGAAGGATGGTAAGGCTAAAGCAAGGAAAAAGAATATAGCAATGAAAAGGAAGAGATTTGAGGAAAGTATTGAGAAAATTGAAAAGAAGATAAAAGATGTAGCAAATCAAACTGATCAAAGGGTTGGTCATATGATTATGGATGTGATCACCAAATTTAAAGTTTATGAGACTATACGTGACGCAAGGATGGACAATTTGATAGCTAAAGTAGAGGAGCTGAAACAATTGATCTCTCAAAACAAAAGAACTAAGGTATAAATAGAGCCATCTATTGAAGTGATAGTTCTGGAGATTTCATCTTCGAATGCATCTGACTAGGAAAGTTTTCTTTCCCTTTTTATTTTTATGTTTTTGTTTTCATTTTTGTCATTTTTGCATTTTAGTTTGTCTTTGTATGAATAAAAGACCCTGCACTTGAGTTTTTGAGCCTATTTTTATGAAGAATTTATATCATTAGGTGTGTTCTTCTTAATTAAGTGTAATAATCTCCTCTTAATGCTTAGTTTTGACTGTTAAGTTAGAGGAACAACTTATGGTTAAGGATTTTTAAATTTTAATAAACTTAATGCTTACTCCATCATTGAGTGATTAAACTAGGGTGCTTGATAGTTGAGGAAGATGTTTGTAGGAATTTAAATATTTCATGTAGTTCATATATGCATAGGCATTGTTTTAAAAAAATAAATAAATAAATTTCTTAAGCAAGATGGAGTGTAAAACGCAATCGTACATGTACTCTAATGCTCTATAAAGGGTATGAGTATCCAAATAACTTTATTGAGGTATCCACATTGAGTAATATGGAAAGTTGGAGGATACTACAATAGGAAAATTATAAGGAATAAATTGTGTGCCTTTTAAATGTTATTAATGAAAGAACTACTTAAGTGTTAGTGTTTCATGCCTACTTTCATTTTTCTTAGTTGTTAATCATACTTTTTCATGAATTCAACGAGGGAGTTTGCTTTTCACTTGGTAATTGTTATGTTCTTAGTCATGAGCTATTGTTTTAATTTTTAGTTTGAAACTTTATATTAAAGGGAGATTAGAATGGTTCCTCGAGTTAAGAATTACTAATGATGTTGGTTCTTTGTATAAATAGGTTATTTTCTTGTTTTGCTTGAGGATAAGCAAAGGCTCAAGTATGGAGAAATTTGATGAGTGTGAAAAATTCTTATTTTGAGCACTCTATTTTATTACATATTAGGTTTAGTAGTTGCATATTTAGTTAGTTTTTAGTTAATTTAGTTAGTTTTGCTATTTTATTTTAATTATTATGATTTAATTATTTTTATATTGAATAGATAGTTTTTTTTTTATTTTTTGGTTGTAGGATGCATTTAAGATGAGATGGAGATAATACTTGAAGCTAGGATAGGATTGGAGCATTAAATTGGAAGGTTATCCTCGAATCAGGGCACATGCCCATGCTGAAATCACACATGCCCATGCCTGAGTTGAAGAAAAGCAAGATGTAGAGGCGCACGCCCATGTCACTTTGGCACACGCCCATGTCGGAGGGGTTGCACACCCATGTCACTTTGGCACACGCCCATGCCTGTGTTCAGTAATTCATGGTTATTTTGATGCATGGCCGTGTCATTTTCTTACGCACCCGTGCATGTTGATGTGGCAGCCTACTAGAAGTGGATTTTAAGCCAAAGTTTGGATAGATATAAGCTCATCTTTTAAGCTTATGATTAGATAGAGTTCGAAAGGTATTAGATGACCTTTCTCACTAGGAAACTAGGTCTTTTAAATAGAACCATTTGTTTTTATTTAGGATTGTTCTTATTTTTGTTTTAGAGCTGGAATTTTATTCTTTTCAAAATACATTTTACATTTCTTTTTGTTTTTGTTCATAGTAGAGGAGATACTTGGCTTGAAGTTAGAAGAGCAAGACTTTCTTACATCATTTGGAAAGGGGTTTTTCTTGTATCAACTCTTTTATTTATTCATTATGTTTAGAATTGTTTTCATTTCTCCATTATTTTCTTTTCTTTTTAATATGAGTGGCTAGATTCCTTTTTAGGGTTCTTATTCTGAATTTACCACGTGCTTATTATGATTAATGTTAGGTTGCTAGATCTAACTCATTGGTTATTATTGTGCTTAATGTCATTTTAAGACTGATCACCCTAATATTGAATTAATACTATAGGCTTAATCAAGAGATAGGTTCTGTAGGATTAGGCAATAACCTATTAATTACTTAATTAGTTGAGAGACGGTTAAATGATTAGTATTAATTAAAAGGTTATGTTTTAAAATTGGATTTACAAGGCATTAGGTAGGTGAGAGCCGAAAAAATTAGTGTTAATTAATTCCCAATTAATTATAGGTTTATCTGAGAGGAAAACCTATGGTTTCTAAAATCCCTTCAAAATGAATTAGGAATAGCATAAACCTAGTTAGTTAATCAATCTTTTGAAATAGTCTAATTGAGAATAAGAACTCTAGCTTTTAATATTTGTTTGGATTTGAATTTTACTTTATTTTGATTTAGTTTTAGTTTTTTAAAGAATCTAAACTATATTTCGGTGTCTAAACAAACGAACATAGTTAGTATTTCAGTATTCAATTTACAATCTCTATGGGATAATATCTTTATTACTACTTGATATGATTCTGTGCACTTGCGGATTTGTACTCGTCACTTGCTCATCAAGCTTATTTCTGAAGACCCACTTAGTTCTAATGATAGTGTGATCTTTGTTGGATTGCGGGCAGAATATCCCAATCTGATTGGAACATGAACGCAGCGGAAATTAAAATTTTATAACCCTTAACCCACCAAGGATCACATGCGTTTCATAAAAATCGAAGGAAGGATAAACGAAACTTACCTCTTGTAGATGGATTCGTCAAACCTTCAAGTACTATGTCTTGGTTTGTTTGGATCTTCAAAAGTGCTGTCTTTCTGAAAAACGACCACCCTCTACAAGTATCCACACACGAACAAACAAAACCAACGATCTTGTTGAATGCTAGTTAAGATTCGTTTTCTCAAAAACGAATTTAGGGTTTTTCTTTTCTCTCTCAATATTTTCTGTTTTGTCAATGTAAAGACGACCAAAAATATATATATGACGCACACACATGTAACTCTTACATATAATACATATATATATATATATATATATATATATATATATATATATATACTAGTCTGCTAGGGTTTAATCAAAAAAATGAATTTTAATTATTATATATTTAAAACTCGTTTAAATAATAACAATTTAAATTCAAATCCTTATCAAATAAGGAATTTATATTTTTAACTAAATCCTTATTAAAAAAATCCTTTACAGATT
>CATIWO010259896.1:0-31205 GCA_949673435.1 Macaranga tanarius | reverse complement strand
TGGATAAATAACCTGATTTAAGAGCCAAAGCTCTGATACCAAATGTTATGAACCCGCCTAACTCCATCCCAAAAGCTAGCTCAAAGGAGGAGGTTTGCGAACCCATATATATAACACCCAAGACCTCTCTTGCTAACCGATGTGGGATACATCAGAATGATTGATCATCAACAATACTATTAATTCTGTTTTCTTATTTTCTTTTCTTCTTTCTCACCATACATCAACACATGCAACACAATAATATTGCAAACATTTAAAGCAAAAAAAACAAAAAAAAAAGAAAAAAGAAAAAAATAGAGAGCTAAGGAGATGAAGAAGAAGTCTTCATGGAATAGGCAAGATATATTATACGGCTAGTCATTATACTTTATACTAAATTTTAATTTGGTTATAGAATTTCAATTGAAACTTTTTGGTTATTAAACTTTAATTTTAATGACACAAGAAAGTGAGGGAGGGAAAATTATGAGTAAGGTTGAGAGTTCAAAAAAAAAAAGAGTATGGTGAGGGTGTGAGAGAAACATAGAGAGTTAGGGCAAAATAAAAGAGAAAAAAAGAGAGAAGTTTTTTGCCACCACAAGTGAGATAAGGGCTGCATTCTTAGAAAAACAGTATATGATTTTATTTTTGTACAAGGAGGCTTTGATGACTAACCTTGATTTAAATAACTTTTTACCTAGTATTATTTGTGTTTTATAACAGAAATTTGCTGATGTGTTTTCCGAGAAAATACCTAAGGGTTTATCGCCAATTAGAGGGGTTGAACATCAAATTGACTTCATAACATCAAATTGACTTCATTCTGGGAGTTTAAATACCAAACAAACCCACCAAAAGGAGTAATCCCGAGGAGACGAATGAGCTTCAGAGGCAAGTAGAGGAGCTTTTAGATAAAGGCTATATTAGAGAGAGTATGAGTCCATGTGCCATTTTGGTTTTATTAGTACCTCAAGAGGATGGATCTTGGCATATGTGCGTGGATTGTAGTGCCGTCAATAATATCACTATAAAGTATAGATATCCCATGCCTAGGTTAGATGACATGTTAAATGAATTGCATGGGTTATGTGTATTTTTTAAAATTGATTTGAAAAGTAGATATCATCAAATACGTATGTATAAAGGTGATGAATAAAAAATAGCCTTTAAGACTAAGCATAGTTTATATGAATGGTTGATTATGACTTTTAGCTTAACTAATGCTCCTAGTACTTTTATGAGATTAACGAACCATATTTTATGTGTATATATAGGGAAGTTTGTTATAATATACTTTGATGATATACTAGTGTATAGTAGGAGTTTAGAGAGTCATGTTGAACATTTAAGTCTTACTCTTACTACACTTAGGAAAGAATATTTGTTTACTAACCTTAAAAGTGTTGTCTTTGTTTTATTATATTTTTAGGTTTTATTGTGTCTAATAAAGGTATTGAGGTTGATGAAGAGAAGGACAAAGCGATCAAGGAGTGGCCTACTCCTAAGTCTATCACTAAAGTGTGAAGCTTTCATAGATTAACTAGTTTTTATCGACATTTTGTAAAGGACTTTAGCACTATTGCAGCACCTTTGATTGAAGTTGTGAAGAAAAGTGTGGGTTTCAAATGGTACAAAGCTCAAGAAGATGTATTTCAGTTAATTAAGGAGAAATTATGTAATGCACCTTACTTGCATTACCTAATTTTAGCAGGACTTTTGAGATAGAGTATGATGCATCTGAGATTGGTATTGGGCTATTTTAATGTAAGAACAAATGCCTATCACTTATTTTAGTGAGAAGCTCAATGGAACAGCCTTAAATTATCCTACATATGACAAAGAGCTTTATGCATTGGTGAGGGCATTAGAGACATGATAACATTATTTATAGCCCAACGAGTTTATTATCCATACTGATCATGAGTCCTTAAAGCACTTAAAAGGACAAAGAAAGTTGAACCGAAGGCATGCTAAGTAGATAGAGTTTATTGAGACGTTTCCTTATGTTATCAAGTACAAACAAGGTAAGAAAAATGTTGTAGCTAATGCACTTTCCAGGAGGTACACATTACCTAATAATATGAATGCTAAATTGCTAGCATTTGATCATATTAAGAATTTGTATGCTAGTGATTTTGATTTTTGTAATGTGTATAAAGCATGTAAAAAGAGTCATACCTCGTCTCACGTAGCCTGAGATGGACATTTATAACCAACCACTTAATTTCGTCAAATCATGATAGAAATATAATTATATATGCTAATATAATTGAAATAATATCTTATAAAGGTTTGATGTTATTTAGATAATGTATTTAGAAAATAAGAAATTTTGCAAGTTGATGTTTTTAAGTATAAGAACTATAGTACCAGCTAAACGAGTAGTAGAGTAAAACACACTTTTTAAAAACTAGATGAATATTCATGTTTGTAAACTAAAAATATAATAGCTAAAGTCATAAAAGTAGTATAAAACATATTTACAAATATTTAGTTTACATAAAGTCTAGCCACCATTATCTGGCCTCAGTTTATAATCTTTTACAATAATTATTAAGACAAGATTAACAAACTGAGTACAAGGCTTCTCTAACAAGGATGTTGGCCAACCTTGCTCTGAAACTTCTATACACACTCTCTCAACTCAATCCACCCACTATCAAGCCCTGTTATCTGAAAAAAATTTATAAAGTAGAGTAAAATGAGTACAAAAATACTCAATGAATAGATATGTCAAGCAGAAAATAATTTGGTTAAACCAAACACCTTAAACTTCTCAAATCTAAATACTAGAGTATTTGAAAATCATATTATAATCCACTTGAAACATTGAAATCATTCTTATTATCAAACTTATACAAAATTTAGCTAAGTGAAACACATGCCCTTACAAACATTAATACAACCTTTTATATGTATTAACCATCCCTATAACAAGCATCACAACTTGGCCATAACGTACAGGCCATCATAAACTCAATATCTAGGCATACTTGAAGGCTAACCCTTCAACTATATTAGTACGGAACGACCCTTCTTCCTTCACTGTCCTACAATCAAGTGCCCTATTGTTTATTACGCAATAACAACCAACTCAATCTCAAATGTGCGTATAACATCTCAGCGCATCCATAAAACTCATATAGGGTGGTAATACACAAACCAAATACCATTTCCATCAAATAACTAGTCAAGCATTTTTTTCACAATCATTGTTTAACAAAGTATTTAAATTCAAACACCACTCATCATAATCCAAAGTAAGAAAACTAAGTTAATCTCAAATCATTAAGTAATTAATATATTTTCAAATCAGGTTATCAAAACAAGCATATAGTAATAACACATTTAACTTGTAAATTATAACCTTGAAAGCTTGAAGTTAAAACATGTAATTCAAGCATCAACAAAGCTGAATTGAAACCATTCTAATACATCAATTTAGTTTCATAAAACAATATTATTAATATCGTTTTATTGTTGTTATAAAAAGATTTAAAAGGCTTGAATATCTACTCACCAAAAAAAGCCTATAAAACACACACAACTTGATCACCGATTTTTCAATTTCCACCGACACCTTCCTTTCCTTTTCTAGAACCTAACACATGTAATTTTATTTATATATCATCAATATAATATGCCTATATACTGCCCTAATCATGCATCCCCCAAATAATATGCAAAACTGAAGGAAAGTGTGATAGTGTAATAATAAAAAATGCGGAATTTAAAAGATTTGATTGCATGCAACATTTGCATCAAACATAAAACACTTCCATGCCCATATATCATATCACATGCACTCTTACATAGCTAAATATGCATCAAGGATAACATTTTAATCAACAATCAACTAAGTCATGCATTCACAATACAAGACCTAATAACTAAGGGTTTAGTAACACCTACAAAACTCCTAGATAATAACACGCTTGACAAGATTTAGTTGAGGTTGATCTACAAGCTCCTAGCTCCCCAAATGTGAAGCTTCTAGCTTGAAACACACAAGTTGCACAAGGATAATCTTCAAGGATAGTGAAGCTCTACCCACAAGCCTCTCTTAATTCGACCCAAGAGCTTGTTAGAGCCACTCCAAGCTTGAATGTATAGAACAAGGATGCAACCTCCTAGAATATATGTAGACATTGTATATTTATCCCTATAAAAACATGCAAATAAATTTAATTCTACTAATCTGACCCATATGCTCTAAAAGAGTTGTTTCAGGCCTGATTTTGAAAATTAACTGGGAATTATTCACAATGAATTTGAACCCAAAATTTGGAACAGTAATATATTTATGTGTCTAAAATATCCTGTAAAACTTTCACTTTAATTTAATCACCATAAAAAGAGTTATACACATCTGAACACAATCAGGTCATAAATTCTGACAGATTGAGCAATAAAATGTACAGCTTTGTTTGACCCTGATACATGCCAAATCAACTCAATCTCAAAACTAACAAGTTATAGAAGACTCTTTAAAGTTTTTAAAAAATCAAATGTTACTTAATTTGGAGCTTCCTTGCTCAAGATATGATAAAAATATAGAGACTAAAATTACATAAATTCAGAACTCAAAAACTGCAGCATATAAACCCTAATTAAAATCAACCAAAACTTTCAAACCACCAAGCAAATGAAAATCTAGAGCCTTTAAAATGATGTTTATTACCTGGAAAAGATTTAGAATCTTCAGATTCCTCTTGAAAATTAAGCTTCTAGCTGTAAAGATAATCAATCCTTTAGATCCCCTTTTCTTCCTTAAGCAAGTTCTCCCTTTTCTCTTTTACTAAACATATTTATATATAAATTCTAAGGATAAGCCACGACTTAGGAGATATTCCTAGACTTAATAAGTCAGCAAACTTATAAAATAATCACTTAAACCCTTAATGAATTACTTAAGTTAACTAGAAACCCTTAAGCTTCTAATTATTTCATTTATGTTATTTATTCTTTCCAATCAAGTCTACACTTTTCCTTGACACTTGAGTCCTCAATTAAATGTCAATTTAGCTTCATATTATTTATTCCCACTTAAATTTACTCTAATTGAGTATCATCAAAATTTAAAATTTCTTGCTCCTCAACCAAGTACTAACCTCAATTCAATCCTAAGCCTAACTTAACTATACACGCTTATCCTATTTTAATCAAATCAATATATATACATAATATAAAAATTAAATGAGTGCTAGATGAATATACATTTAGTGCACGGGTATGACAGTAGCCTTTGGTAAGTTTTATAAATATTAGGGATATTTATTTAGAGAGAATAAACTTTGCATTCCTCAATGTAGTTTGCGTGAGCTTTTAGTAAGGGAAGCTCATGGGGGTGGTTTGATGGGGCATTTTGGAGTTAAAAAGACTTTAGATGTGCTTAGTGAACACTTCTTTTGACCACATTTGAAAAGAGATGTTGAACGTAGTTGTGCTAGATGTGTTAAGTGTAAGCAAGCTAAGTCTAAAATTATGCCTCATAGGTTATATATGCCTTTAGATGTGCCTAATGAACCTTGGTTACATAATTTTTATAGATTTTGTATTGGGTTTACTAAGGTCTAAAATGGGCAAGATTGTGTATTTATTATTATTGATAGGTTTAGTAAGATGGCACGTTTCATTTCTTGCAATAAAATCGATGATGCAACCAACATTGCAAATGTGTTCTTCAAATAGGTTATTCGTTTGCATGGTGTTCCAAAATGCATCATGAGTGATAGAAATACAAAGTTCTTAAGTCACTTTTAGCATACGTTATGGAGCAAATTGGGGACTAAGTTGTTATTTTTAATAACATGCCATCCTTAAAAGGATGGATAAACAGAGGTGGTAAATAGAACTTTGGGTATATTGTTGTGGGCAATTATTGGTAAGAATTTAAAGAATTGGGAAGAGAGTCTACCATTTATTGAGTTTGTATATAATAGGAGCATGTATACTACCACATGTTATTCAACTTTTGAAGTGGTATATGGGTTTAATCCTATTACACCTCTTGACTTATTACCTTTGCCTTTATAAGAGCAAGTTAATTTGGATGGTGCAAAGAAGGCTGAGTTTGTGTGAAATCTACGTGAAAAGGTTAAACAAAGAATTAAGAGGAAAAATAAGCAATATGCAAATCAAGCTAATAAGGGGAGCAAGAAAATTGTATTTGAATCGGGAGATTGGGTTTGGGTACATATACGCAAGGAAAGGTTTCCTTCCCAAAGAAAGTCTAAGTTGCAACCACGTGGTGATAGTCTATTTCAAGTGGTGGAGCGCATTAATGACAATGCCTACAAACTTTATCTAAAAGGTAAAAGTAATGTGAGTGTTACTTTCAATGTTGCTAATTTAGTTCCTTTTGATTTTGATGTAGGATTTGATTTGAGGATGAATTTTCTTGAGGAATGAGGGAATGATGAGAATCAAAGTCAATATAGAGGCTCAAATGATCCTTTAAAAGGAATTGGTGGTCCAATATCACAAAATTAAGCTAAACATGCTAATGTGGCACTTTCAAAATTGATCTACAACCTTCTAGCTAAGGAAAGTATGCATTTTGAAGATGTTAAAGTTGAGGAAGCATCATTAATGTTTGTCAATGTGTTTTTGGCGAGTTTTAAAGTCTTTAAAGGAGTTTTAAGTTCAACACACCTGTGTTGGAAGTACTAAAAATGATCAGTAGGGTGGGTACACGCCCTGGGACATGCCTGTGTCCGTGCCCGTATCTGTAACATACCTTGCAACATGTCTATGTATCTGTCCATGTTCAGTACTGCCTAATTTTGGGGGCTAGAACACGGCCACCAATATGACCGTGCGACGTGTTTTAAGTCAAATCTGAATTAATTAGGATTTGATTATTTTGATTCCTATTTTTAGTTTTAGGGTTTAGTTTAGGAGTCCTAATTAGTTTAATAGGACTTTCATAGCTTTTATTTTCCTATAAATAAACATCATTATTGATGTATAACAACTAATTTTTTTTAATGGAAAAGATTGAATCTTTATTGATTGAAAATCAAAAGTATATCTTGACAAATAAATAATATCAATAACAATACAATCAAAAAGAACAAAAATAAAATCTCACTCAAATCATGAAATTTTTTAAAATTATTCCTCAATCGCGTTGACATAGCTCTTCTGATGTGCAACTCAGCGATTTGTATGCTCCACTCAATGACTTTGATTAGCCATAAATCGACTCTTTTGTCTTTAGGTGAGTTCGATTGTAGAAATATCAACAGAAAATTCACAATTAGGAGATAATCATATTCCATGAAGGATAAACAGTCAAATCTCATAAAGGGTAATAACTCCATATAGGAAGATTCAAAAAAATTCAACAAAAAAAATAAACTGATAAAAGATCTGTATTTATTGAATAAAAAAATGAAAGAAACTAAATAAAATTTGAAAAAATAAGAAGAGACCACCGCCGATCTAAGAGATGATCGGCGGTGGCCAAGAATAAATTTTTTTGATAAAAACCAGAGAAAGAAAAAGGAGAGAAAAAAGGAGACAACTATGATTTTTTTTATGCATAACAAATAAGTTTTGGAGGTCAATAAAATTTCTAGGAATTTATTTCCTTTGGTTCTTGCATGAACTATATTGACCTTATCAAGCTAATTGCTTATGGCGGCCATCCTTATTCTTTATCACCCTCTTATTCTTTTCTTTGTTTTAGGATGCAGTGGAAAACACTCTAAATTAATTTGATCAATTTATAACAAAGTGTTTTAATTTTGATATACCTAAGGTTTGAGTTGGTTGATTCAAAGGAATTTAAGTTTTCTTTCTTTATCTTTATCCTTTATTGTTATTTATTTATTACATGAATTTTGATACTTTCTTAGACGCGTATGGGTTGATTTGAGATTGTTGGGGTTTTCCTATCAAGATCACATCAATATCTCTCAGTATTATGATGAAAAAACAAAATTGTGGGATGTTGGTGGAGGTGATTTTGGCAGTATAATAGATGTAAGAGTTCTCAAATTTGTGAATCTTTTATTAGATGAACCAAATTTAGAGTCTATATTTTTTTTTAGGAAGATCCAAATAAAATAGAATAAGTACTATAAGTCACATTATTTTTATATTTTTCTTTTTTAATTTATATATGTGGATGATTTTTTTATTGGCTAGTAATTATATTTTATAGAACTTATATATATTTATTTTTTAAAAATTTTCTTTATATTTTATTATTATTGTGTTGTTGCTGTTGTTGTTATTATTATTACTTCAAATAGCTTTAATTTTTTAGAAGTAATTATAATAGTGGCAATATTTATTTGGATGCATAAATTTTTACTATTTATATATAAAATTAAAAATTACAAAAAAATTATATTTTTAATATTTATATATATACTTCTATATTTTTAATATTTACATTTCTTTCACGTATCCGTATTCTATATTTTTAAAAAATAACATTTTCCCATGTCCATATCTGCTCTTTCCCATATCCGCATATCCATGTTCATGCAACTTAGACTGTTTCTAATTTACTTATGCGTACTTAAGTCTTTCCATGTTTCAACTGGCTCAATTGAATCCTCCCAGCTAGCTTCCATTTTTTTCACTTCACTCATTCCCAAGTCCTAAACATAAATATATACTTTTATACATATATATATATATATATATATATATATATATATATATATATATATATATATATATATATATATATATATATATTCTGACCTTTAATTCAATTAAAATATAGGGATAAGTATAAATAAATACCTTGTGGTTTAAGCATTTTACCATTGAGGACATATTTATAGCATTTTAGTGACAAAATTTGTTACAACTTGTAATTTCTCTCTGTTCCAACATCTAAAAAGTATGATTTTTAATTTTAATTTTTTTTTATAATTTTAATAAGGATTTAGTAATAATGGCATTGTCTATAATGTTTAGAACCTTTTTTTTAAAAATAAAAATATGAAAAAATTATTTTAATTATTTTAATTTTTCTATTATTATTATCACTTAAAATTACCATAAATAGACTTATTTTTTTCCCCTCTATCAAATTGTATTCAAATTTTAATTCTTAGATGTTTGAGGAGAGAGAAATAATGAGTTGTAATAAAATTTGTCACCTAAGTGCTATAAATATGAAACCACATGGTATTGAAGTGTCACAAAAAAAATAATAGACCCCTGATACTAAAATTCTTAAACCACAAGGTACTTATGTGTACTTATCCCTAAAATATATTACTATATTATGTTTAAATTATTTTATACCATCAACTTATTTCATTTATTATTTATTTATTGTTTTTGTTATTGTTATTATTATTATAGCATGGATATTACAATGATGCCCTTCAAAAAATCATCATATCAATCATTAATTTAAAAAAAAAATCGTTCAAAAAAAATCATTAATTTAAAAAGAATAAGTAAAATTCAACAGCTTTACTATTGATCCATATGTTTTTTCTCTTTAAATAAAGTTCAAAAACGAACTGTACTTGTGCATTGGACTGGTCATGAGGCTTGGGACTTAATATGATAACGGGACTATAAGTTTTTTTTCTTTTTCATTTTACTTTCTCTAAAGAATCTAATTCTAGTTCAAATATGACAGCTGCAATGGAGTGATAACTATGTATCATTGAACTTTGGTCTGTATAAATAATTTTAATGAAGCACTGTTAAAAGAGTACATAATTTTTTTATTGAAAATTATTTTTTCATAACTGTTGAAAATTCTATTTTATAGACTGGGAGTACAAACTTTGTATTCCATTAATAGCGAAAAAAAATTATTCTAAAGTGGAGTTTATTCATTTTTTTATTTTCAAAAATAAGTAAAAGGAGGAATACTTTGCTCATGCTTGAAGAAATTATCTGGATCAACCCTAGCCTTGATCTTTGTCAGCCTTATGAAGTTGTTCTTGAAAAGTTTATGCCCATAAACTTCGGCTTCTTGAAACTTTGTCACATTACTTGGATTGCTACCAATATCAAGATCCCTATAGTTTTGGAATGCTTCTCTTGGGTTCTTGGTAACATATGGAGCCATTGACTCGTACATTTCTCTTATTAAGTTCACTTGCTTTTCTATAATCCCTTCCTCTTTCCACACTAATCCATATTGAATCATGAAGCGATATTTAGCTCGATGTGGGAATGGTGTGGCAGTCTCCGAAATTTCACTCATTCTTCCTCCATAAGGGTTCCACTGCATCCACATGTTCCCTACTTTGAGCATTAGCTTCCACATCTCTTCAATTCCTGCTTTGGTTATCATATCTTTCACATAATCGGACTTCTGTTTGCTAAAGACAGACGGCTTTGGAGGCCTATCGAGTAAAACTTCCGCGGATGTTCCATTAGGAAACTCTGCCCAGAAAACTACTGAGTTAATCCATGTCATTTCGTGACAATCTTGTTGCTGTAAAGCCAGTTCAGGAAAGCTCTTGTTCATCAATTGAAGAAGCCTGTCAGTTTGTCCCAGAAACTGGCCTATGAAGAAGACTTCAATGCTGCCATTAGTAGCTATTGACATTACTCTTATGAAAAGATCTTTATCTAGATTAGGAGCTACTTGTTGCCACTTATAGAGGAAATCGAGTGCACCCTGATCCAATGTTCTTCCTACTTTGAAAACAGTGACTGTGCTAGGAATTTGAACCAAGTTAATCTTCCATGCAAGAATAACTCCAAAGCTTGCTCCACCACCACCTGATATTGCCCAAAATAGATCTTCTCCCATGTCTTTTCTAGTCAAAATTTTACCATTGACGTCAACTATTTTTGCATCGGCAACGTTGTCAATGGATAGTCCAAATTTTCTCATCAAGTTTCCGTAACCTCCTCCAGTAATGTAACCTCCAATACCAACAGTAGGGCAAACTCCTCCAGGGAAGGCAAGTGTACTACTTTGATTGGCAATTTGATAGTATAATTCACCAAGAGTTGCTCCCGCTTCAACCCATGCTGAACCTTTGTTAGTCTGGATATTGATAGCTTGAAAATTGAACATATCAAGAATAAGGTAAGGTACTTGAGATGTAAAGGACAGACCCTCATAATCATGCCCACCGCTTCGAATCCTGATTTGCAAACCACTGAACTTGGCACAAATAACAGTTGCTTGAACATGGGATTCATGCTTTGCAGCTATGATAGCAAGGGGTGTTGGGGTTGGGGTCAATAATCTGAGGTTCTTGATATATGCCATTAATGTAGAATTGAACAAGGAATTATCAGGCATAAAAATGGAACTAGAAATTGGATAAGAGGGATTAATGTGACTAAGAAGGCACTGAAGAAAGTTGTCAAGGGTTGAACCACAACTTGCCAACAAAATTGAACACAAAAATAAAAATACTCTCAAGAGTACTACAGAGCTTGAGGATTTTTCCATTTTGACAAGTAATAATTTCTATTAATTTTTGGCATGTATTTATAGGCAATGAGTAAAAGAATTGCTTTAGTAAATTCAGATTTATCTAAAGTAAATATCAAGAATGATGATGCTATCTTCATAACTTTAATTTATCAATATTCACCTCATATTGATGGAGTAAAAAATTTTATTTTTTCATTCGTAATTTTTCCTTCCAAAAATTCTCATTTACTAATTAAGAAATAAAAATCTACAAATTAATGCATTTAATTTTTTCTGATCATGTCCAGCCATTTCTTCTTGTAGTTAAAAATTATCTACATTATAGGCATAAAAATTATAAGACAGTAACATTTTGTTGAAGGGATTCTAAAGTTCATAATATTTCCTTCTTATTGCATTTTTTTGGATCTTGCTTTAAAATTTTGATATCCCTTTGTGATATTCTTCCATAACATGAAGCCCATTGTGGAACCTGGAATTGGAAACAAATTAATGACACCATGCAAGGTCTAAAAAACAATGAATTGGTTCATTGTGAAAATGAACCAGATAGATACATTCAGCTAGGATTTGTTACCATATTTTTCACAATTGCGCTGTCTATTGTAAAGTGTATGAAATACAAATTACAAGTATTTAAATGTCATGAAAATATTAGAGGACTAATTTTATTATAAGTCGTAATCACAAGGTTTAAAATTGTACTTTTTACTTAATATTTTACTTATAGTTTGTACTTTTGCTACGGTACAAATATTTGTACCTATACAAATAGAATTATAACCGTTAGATTATTTTTTATTTAATTATAACCGTCGATTATTTTGATGTATATCAATACCTATAAAGTATATCGATAACTATAATTAAATAAATATTAATCTAATGGTCTTACTTTCAATTGTATCAATGGCTATAGTTTAATGTATAATATGTAATTACCTTAAGTTGAATTACTTTTTAAAATAAGTTAAGTTAAATATTTATTTAGTATGTAATGTACAGGAATAATTCAAATTAAATAATTTGTTTTTTTTTTTTTTATTTTATTTGATTGAAGTATAATTAGAAATAATTTTAATATGATTTATTATTTTAAAAGTTTATGTAATGATAAAAAATCTATTAAGATTTTACGAAATATTAAAAAATAATTAAGTTCTAAAATATGAAAATTAAATATTTATCAAGTTTAAAGGCTGAAATATAAAAATTAAAGAGTTGAATAACTAACAATTTTTGAACAATTAATCAAAAAAAATTTCAAAATTTTATTAACTAAAGGATATAATTAAAAGAGACAAATTTCAAAATATATACGACTTATTTTTAAAGCACAATAATACTATCATACGATGTTTGGCATAAGTGCAACTATAAAATAGTATTTGATTATATTTTTTAAATGGTAAATGATAAATATTGGAATATTTAGCAATAGCTACCATTTAGATCAACCCTGATTTACACTTTTCATGATCATCTTTCATTTATTTAAATATAATTATTTTATATAATTACTTAACTGCTGACCTATTTAAATTAAACCAACTACATTTTTTTTATGTTTTTATAATTCCAAGTTTCAACAAACTGATTTTAAATATAATTATTTTATGTAGTGGTCTTGTTTCCCTAAAAGAAAAGATTAAATGGTATTTTATGCTAATTAGATAATTCCAATTAATAGAATTCTTTTTGATCAAGTAAACCAATACGGACACCAATCAGGGAACCGTAAGGCACAAGTAAACGAACCTGAGAGTCAAGGTCGGTGCGCAATACCGATACCAATTAGGAACTCTTTATACCACTACCAATCAGCTGCTTTTTTTCAACCTCACAATCTTTTTTTTCTTCTTCTTTGTTTTCTCTGGTTTTGCGTTTCTGGGTATTGGAAATAAACACACCTTTTTGTTTAATTCTTGCGACAGAAAAAGATCTTCAAGCTTTTAATCATCGTGATTGTGAATGGTGGAAATCTCAAGTAATACTAGTAGTTATTTGCTCTCCCTTTGTCAGTCAAGGGCGGGTTTTGGCTTTGTTACTGTAGCGTCTGCTTTTGCTTTTGGTTCTTGCAAAGAAGGCTGGTACTACCGCTGCCTTGGCATCGACCCCTGAACAACTCGTCCAGATTCAACTCTTAAACATTTTCCTATTTTTTCAAAGACACCCAATTCTTTGTTTTTAACAATTATTTGATTTTGATCCATCAAATTCAGATTAAATTCTTTTATTAGCAAAAGGGTATTTGCTCGTAATGTTGCTTTACAAGCCAAAGAAGAATCAGAATAAGTCTGCTGCCAAGGGCGATAAGCTCTTGATAAGCGTTACTGTGTTGGGAAGTGCTGGTCCAATCCGATTTATAGTAAATGAGGAAGAGCTTGTTGCTGCTGTTATTGATACTGCTTTGAAATCTTATGCTCGTGAGGGTCGGCTTCCTGTTCTAGGCTCTGATATCAATGATTTCTTCCTTTATTGCACCAATGCTGACTCAGGAGCTCTGAGTCCATGGGAAACAATTGGTTCACTTGGTTCTCGCAATTTTACGCTGTGCAAGAAGCCTCAGGCAGAAGCAATTACTCAAAAGGGAAGTGGGAGTTGGAAGTCCTGGATTAACAAGTCCCTCAATCTGAAGATATGTTCTCATTAAATTCAATGTAAGATGTCACATCATTATTAAAAATGGAATTTGTTCTTGTTATTTTAGTTTTCTAGTTTTATTTAATTGCCAAGTTGAATATTGTATTTGCTTATGTTTTTTTTGTTTATTCTCAATTTCAATTCTGGTTTGAGCCAGAAAAACTGAAAGACTTGATATTCAGGGAATAAAATTTGAACACTGGGAAGTTTTGTTTTTTTATTAAATTTGACATCACTTCCTTAAAAGAGATGAATAATGCAAATCGTCTTCTTATACTTTTTTTTTAATATTATTATTAATAAAGCAAATTTTTATATTAGATATCAAGCCAAATACAGCCAACTTAGGCATCCATATTAACTTTGTAACTCTGTGATGACGCTGATGGCCTAGAGATCGGAGTCGGTGTTCTCTGAAAGTATGAAGCAAATTAAGAGCTCTAGCAGAAACGTTAGGGTTTACCGTTTCCCTGATATAAAAAATTGTTCTGTTTCTAGCATTCCACTCCATGGGATCACCACCATCTGTTCAAACCTGTTACTATCAAGAATGGAACGCATATGCCAGAAATGAGTGCCAAAAGAAGAGACATCAGAATTCGCATCCAACACAGCAATTGCGGAATCAAACCAGACCTGTCGAGCATAATATAGCACCCCAGGAAAACATATTCAATCGTTTCCAACATCCCACAGCAACAGCATGGAAAACTCGTCATTATACGCATAATAAGTTCAGTTGTATCGGCAATGCATTATTCAGCACTCTCCGTATAAAATGACAGATTTTTGACGGTATGTTCAGGTTCCAAATATTCAACCATGGACTAGGAGCTGAAGACGAAGGACCTGAGGGATTGGAGCTGGCTGACAGTAGTCTGTAAGCGATAAGGTTGGCGACTAAACAGCAAATTTGTCATGCGTTCTGGAAGCCAATACCCTCTATCTCTATAGAGTGACCAGAGCCAAGAGAAAGACGAAAGATGCAATCAGCTTCAAAATCATTAAAAATTTCAATCGAACAGTGACAAATTAACTAACTGGTAGTGATACATGTATCTATTTCTCACACCAAATAAGTATAAAATTATACTTTTAAAAAATTACTTATTTGTCTCGTTAGCAAAAGTATTTGAAATGAGTGAAAAATAATTTAAAATTTTCAAAAAAAAAGAGAATGTTATTCATGTCTCTCTAAGCGACACAAATCATTACCCTTAACTAAATCCTTATACATTAATTTATAATACACATTGAATCCCTTTGGTCAAACTTAAATATTTGAGTCCTTATATTTTTAAATCATAACTAATTAGATCCTTATAATTTTAATATTAATCAATTAAATTCTTATCTTTAAAAAAATAGTAATGACTCCATTAAAGTTATTAAATTTTAAATAGATATTTTTTTATTTTCTTATCTAATTAAAATATAGCTCATGTAATTTTTAAAAAATGTTTAATAATAAAAAAAGGTTTATTAATTTTAAAAAATATATAAAAGAAAAAATTTGTATGATGAAAATTAAAAAATTTAAATAAATATTTTTATCTATTTTAATTCGTTACCATCGTTTATATGTCTAATTAATAGAATTGTAATTTCATTAATTTAAAATTCTAATAAAATATTTTATATAAGATAAATTACAATTTTAAATTTTTATTATTGAAACATAACATTTTAATAAATAAGAGAAAAAATAATATTGACCAATTTAAAATTTTAATTAAACCAATTATTTTATAATTAATGCAACTCTAAACCTACAATAATTTATATAAAACACTCTAATTCATTTAATTTATTTGTCAATTGGTAAATATGAAAATATTTAAATATTATTACATATTTTATTAATTTTAACCAAATTTAGAATTGTAATTCATAACTATATTAATTTGTACAATACATAATAATAATTTTGAGTTTCTAAAATAAATGTGTAAACTAATTACTGACAATCTTAGATAATAAATAAACATATTTCAAATTTTTTAAATAAATTTTAAATAATTAACTTTATAGAAGAATAAAAATATTAGATTTTAAGTATATAAAATCATTAGTTTTAATAAAAATAAAAATATCAATTAAAATTTCATAATTCAACTCTATTATATAAAATTTTTAAAAATTATATGTATTTTTAATTAGCAAAAATTCATATACCAAGTTCACTGTTTAAAAGCTTTAAGGAATTATTTATATTTCTTAATAATTAGAAATTTCTTATAATTAAATGACTTATATAAAATTAGATAAAAATAATGAAAATAATTTTTTTTGGGTTATTTTAGTATAAATATTTTAAAATAAGGTTCCAATTGAATAAAAATTAAAATTATAAGAACTTAACTAGTTATTTTAAAATACAAGGACTTAATAGAATATTTTGTAATCTGTAGTTTTGATTAAAGGACTCAATATGCAAAATAAATAAATAAAGGATTCAATAAATGTTTTGGTCACAAAAAAAATAAATAAATGTACAGCAATTCAATGTACACAAATTACTATACAACCACTGTGTGTACAAGAAAAATAAAAGTACAAAGGCAGAATAGATTGTTCCTTAAACAAATAAAAAATTGTGCTGACAATACACTAACTAAACCTCCATACAATTCAAAAGTTCACACTACAAAATATTAAGAAATCAACGGCTACAAAATCCGTTGCTAAATAATCCTATAGTAAAAAAAAAAAAAGGTCCCTAAGCGATTTAACGATGGTTTTGCTATTTTATCATTAAGATTAGGAATGGATGGGCAACGGAACAGTTAGCAACGGTTGGAAGGTCGTGATTTCACGTATTAATATTAGCAATAGAATTATGGATTCTTATTTTTGTCGCTAAAATTTTGTAAATTAAAAAATTAAAATTTTATTTAGCGATGGAATTAGCTGTCACTAAATTCCTCGCCAAATTACATAAAATTATTTTTTAAAATTTATTATTATATTAATTGTATTGTTAATTCTTTTAGTAGATAAGTTTTAAACCGCAAAAATATGTATATATATATACACACATATGGAAAGTGCTAGAAGACAAAAAAAAAAAGTTAAAAAAAAGATACATAAGCATTACAAAAATCATGAAGGATGTGGATCAGCGGAATGGGGGTTGTCATTTGTCGAATCATCAGTGTAAGTATAAGTACATGACGATCTATCATTGACAGGCCTATCTACATACAAGTTATTATCCGCCTCAACTAGCACTGCATTTCGCATATAGTATCATGCTCCTACTGTAGAGCCTAGAACTATCTCAAAACTCACTCGTGCTCCTCCTTATGCTCCCTCTCATGCTAAAGCATTTGATTCCACTTCTCTAGCAGCTGCTATTGAACTAACTGAAGTACGCGATCCTCAGATGGTGCGGAAGCAAAAAGAGGTGGGGTACAGAGAAGAAGCATGTGATCCAAGACCATACACACGTCACTTCTTCTCGTCACCGATAGCCTCTAAATAGATACTCGTCAAGTCAATGGTAGGTGGCTGTGACCCCTCCTCAACAGGTTGTGAATCTGTGATGCAACAACAATCATCTCATCGATCTTTGATTGGTGCTAACCGCAAATATATGGATCGCTCAAGTAATATATGAAAATATATAATAATATATGGATTGCTCAAGTAGTATAAAACACTCTAATTCATTTAATTTATTTGTCGATCGGTATATATGAAAATATTTAAATATTATTACATATTTTATTAATTTTAACCAAATTTAAAATTTTAATTCAAAACTATATTAATTTGTACAATATATAATAGTACTTTTGAGATTCTAAAATAAATGTGTAACTAATTATTGACAATCTTAGATAACAAATAAACATATGTCAATTTTATTAAATAAATTTTAAATAATTAACTTTATAGAAGAATAAAAATATTAGATTTTATATATACATATACATACATACATACATACATAGATATATATATATATATATATATATATATATAAATGTGTAACTAATTACTAACAATCTTAGATAACAAATAAACATATGTCAATTTTATTAAATAAATTTTAAATAATTAACTTTATAGAAGAATAAAAAAATTAGATTTTAAATATATATATATATATATATATATAATCATTAGTTTTAATAAAAATAAAAATATTAATTGAAATTTCATAATTCAACTCTATTATATAAAATTTTTAATAATTATATGTATTTTTAATTAGTAAAAACTCATATATCAAGTTTACTGTTTAAAAGCTTTAAGGAATTATTTATATTTCTTAATAATTAGAAATTTCTTAGAATTAAATGACTTATATAAAAATTAGATTAAAAAAATGAAAATAATTATTTTTGTTGGAGTTATTTTAGTAAAAATATTTTAAAGTAAGGGTCCAATTGGATAAAAATTAAATTTAGAAGAACTTAACTAGTTATTTTAAAATACAAGAACTCAATGGAATATTTTGTAATCTGTAGTTTGATTAAAGGACTCAATATGCTAAAAAAAAATAATAAATGTACAACAATTCAATATATACAAATTATTATACAACCACTCAGTGTACAAAAAAAATAAAAGTACAAAGGTCGGAAATAGATAGTTCCTTAAAGAAATGAAGAAATGAGCTAACAATACACCAACTAGACCTCCATTCAATTCAAAAGCTCACACTACAAAATATTAAGAAGTCTCCTACTATAAAATCCGTTGCTAAATAATCTCATAGTAAAAAGGGGGTCACTAAGCAATTTAGCGATGGTTTTGCTAATCTATCATTAAGATTAGGAATTGATTGGCAACAGAATAGTTAGCGATGGTCGAAAGATCGTGATTTCATGTTTTATTAGCAATGGAGTTGTGATGGATTCTTATTTCCGTCGCTAAAATTTCGTAAATCAAAAAATTAATTTTTTTTAACGACGGAATTAGTTGTCACTAAATTCCTTGCTAATTTAAATAAAATTATTTTTTAAAATTTATTATTATGTTAATGGTATTGTTAATTCTTTTAGTAGATAAATTTTAAATCGCAAAAGTATAAATATATACACACACACATGGAAAGTGCTAGAAGATAAAAAAAAGTCAAAAAAAAAAAAAAAGAAATATAAGCATTATAAATATCATGAAGGAGGTGGATCAGTGGAATGTGTGTTGTCATTTGTCGGATCACCAGTGTAAGTACAAGTAGATAACGATCCCTCATTGGCAGGCCTATTTTCATATAAGCTATTATTTGCCTCAACTCGCGCTGCATCTAACATATAGCATCTTGCTCTTATTGTAGAGTCTAAAGCTATCTTGAAACTCACTTATGCTCCTCCTCGAGCACTCTCCTCTTATGCTCTCACTCCTCCTTGTGCTCCCTCTCACTTTAAAGCATTTGATTTCGCTTCTCTAATAGCTGTTGTTGAACTAACTGAAGTACACAATCCTCAGATAGTACAGAAGCAAAAAGAGGTGGGGTACAAAGAAGAAACATATGATCCAAGGCCATATACACATTGCTTCTTCTCACCACCTATAGCCTCTAGATAGATACTCCTTTTATCAATGGTAAGTGGTTGTGACCTCTTCTTAACAGGCTATAATGCAATAATAACTATCACATTGATCTTTGATTGGTGCTAACCACAAGTATACAGATCACTAAAGTAATATAGTGAATAAGTATGAGTATTATTTCTACAGAGATTAGTTGTCGAATACTAATTCACTTAGTTACTTATTTGTCTAAACGATTAAATTAAAATTTAAATTGCAAATTAAATTAAAAATTGAAATTAACCCTAATTTAACTTAAACTAAACTTAAGCAAAGTGAATGTAAAAGCCATTTAATTAACAAAAAATCAATATATATGATTGTACTAGAATTTTACTTTTCACTTGGTTCATATATTAAATCATAAACATCTTACTTTAACCTAACTTAAAGTATGCATATGATGCTTAATAACTAATGTTCTTATAATTCTCTCTCAAACAATTGTAAAATTGTTTAATTAGCTCAATTGTTAGCTACAATTTATGGACTCTCGTCTCATTAAGTATAACTTAATAAATCATTAACCAAATTTAAGTACAAAGGTAATTCATACAAAATTAATAGTCAAAAGGTATCTCTACTCTATTAATGTCAATAGATTTCATTTTAAGTCTTAAGTATTAATCACCTCTCGGTCTCATAATACTTAACAAATTATTCAACTTAAACATTAAGCACAAAGGCATGCATCATCTCTCGATCTCAACATACTTAAATCATAAAAAGCATTGAACACATTAATGTATAAGAATAAAACTCACATGCAAGAAATTCATAGGTAGATTGAAGGGAAAGATAAGAGTTAATACATCCCAAACTACTTAGATCATCCTAGTACATAATGAAAATTTAGTCTAACATGTTTATGATTACAAGAACATAATTCATGAAAGTTCTTACAAACATCTTAAAAGAAAATTAAGAATAAGAAATTAGAAACCCCTTAGACTTGATCTTAAAGCCCTTTGAATGCTTGAACTCTATGAACCATGAACTTACAATTTATGATAACAAAACTAATAATGAATGAATATTTTTGGATTTTTAAATGTAAAAGAATGATGTGCAATTCTTGAGATGATGGTAAGATACTCTATTTTAAATCCTCAGACCCTTTTTATAGAGGTATCTTGCCCTTGTTGAGATTGCATTCGGATTTGCCTTAGAAAGTTGAGTCCTATTTGGATTCTGCCTCCTTGACATGACAATGCTACTCCTTATATAGTTGTGTTGAAAATGCAAACTTGATACTGGATGTATTGGCATGATTGTGCCAAAGTGTGGGACAATTGTGCATCAACTGGTAGATTTTTTTTTAGCCTTAAGACCTTTTAGCACCACTATGCATATGCACTACACAACTGTGCAAAATATTTCTTTCGCTCTTGGAACTTTAGGCACGGTTGTGCTGATAACCTGCATGGTTATACTTTAATTGGCAGAATGCACCCTATTCTTTCTACACTTTGGCACGGTTGTGCCAATACTTAGCACAACTATACATGACTTGTAGAATTGATTCCCCACTCTACTTGGATTCCTTAAAGCATATTTTGTATCCAAATCCACTTCTAAGTGTTCAAACCTTACAAAACATGGAATTAAACATCAAATGTAACTAAAATTCACTAAGTATAACTCAAATACAAATTCATAAAATAAATCTTAAATTCTGAGGAATGTTAATCCTAAATTTAAATGGATTAAACTAGTAAATCCTAATTAAATACTAAAACTAAGTACAAATCCTTTATAAATGAAAATAAATTAGATAAAACCTAATTAAACATAATTTAACTAAAATTATCTAAATATTCATACAATAATACAAGAACTTAACTAAATATTAACTTAAAATATACTCAAAATATGGATTTATCAACTCCTCTATACTTAGATGTTTACTTATCCTCAAGCAAAAACTTTACTAACACCACAATTCATGCTACACGCATACATAAATAGTTCTTATGCATCAAAACCAAATATCAAAACCAATTAAGAGATAACACTTCTCAATAGAATTAATGAAAGATCCATATAATAAAACTCGTATATTATAAGCAAATTTAAATAATTTTAAATGTTAGAAATCCCTTAAAACTAAAGAATGATAGCTAATTAATTTATTTTTGATTTTTGATAGGACTAAGGACACCCTTCTCAAGGAAGTAATTCTTGCTTAATATAGATATTGAGTTTAAGATTTTCAATAAGAATACTTCACTTGAGTACCTTTATATTACTGATACTTGGGTCTCTTTGGGCATAGAGCATTGGCATGGGTAACCAATCCTTAACTTACTCAAAATCACAACCATTGGAGTAGATAAAACACATTTTGTTTTTAAATTTTGAATTTTTTGCTTCGCCACATTGCCTTTTGCTTTTAATATTTTTGCACTTATGCATTTTCATAATTTTTGTTCTTTTATTTGATTAGTTAGTTTCTACCATAACTCATAAAATCAAAGGCGGTTCTAATACTTAAAATTACTCGACTACGAAAAACTCTCTATAAGATAGTATTCCACTCACCTTTCACTTCACTCAAAAGAGAAGTACTTTTTAAGTCAATTTAAACTTTAATACTCAATTATAACATCTAATTTTAATGTGCGAGAACTAAGTTAAGCCATTATTATACTAAGAAAACTCAACCTAATATATATACATAAATTATAACATTGATGAGTGCACAAACACATAAGGTGGGAAAGTTAGAGTTAACGTTTAATAAGTTCTAAGTATTATTGCATAATTAAATTTTTACTAACCTAATATATATCTTAGTAACTTAGGGGTGTGTGAAAATTTTAAAAATTTCTTGCAAAATAAAACTAATTAATAATAACTACTCTAAACAAAATAAATAAACTAAGCTAAAACTAAAACTAAAACTAATAACTAAGCAAAAGCAAAATAAATTTAAGAAAAAGGTAAGAAATACTCCCCCATACTTGAATTGAATATTATCCTCAATATTCTTTAACTTGAGTTCGGTGTTAGTATTCTTACACTTTGCATAAAAATAATTACCTACAAAAAGAAATAACTTGAAGAACATTGTTAGTGCATACAAATTATAGGAATTAGTTAGTACAAAATGCATAAGATGCATGAAATAAACACACATACAATGCACACAAAGACACTAATTCATTCATTCATTAATAAAAAACAAATACAACCTAAAACCAAACTAAACATAAACATTAAATATTAAGCACATAGAATATAAATATAATACAAATACATAAACTTAAAATTAAAACACAAACACAAACAATTTTAATCCTATAATCCTAGATATAGAATATCTCCTTCTTGAGCCATTATTGCCTTTCTTTCTTTACTTGTGTTGTATGCTATTTTAATATAGATTTTATATGTTTAATTTATGATTTTTAGTTAAACATTTTTAGTTTTAGAGTTAAAATTATTTATTTTGTAGTTAAAATGTCATTTTCTTAATTTTTCTCTTTATATGTGCACTTTTAGCTTATAGAGGAATTTTAGTAATTTTGTCAGGCCAGAGAACCTGAAATTTGGGAAGAGGGCAAAAGCGAGGGCACCTCAGTACCCTCTGATAGGGCTGTAGCGCCCTCAGGCTGTTCGTGTAGTTTTTGGCAAAATTCACGGTGTTACGGGAAACCTGATTTTGGGGCTGATTTTTCTTCCCTTTTTGAGCTGAAAATTGAGGAAAAATATAATCTAAGGTTGCCCTAATTAAATAAGACTATAAAAAGGAGAAGAAATATGAACAAAAATAATTCCAAAGAGAGGGAGGGACGACTACAATAAAGTCAAACGTGGGAATTAAGCGCTCAACAAAGATTGAAGATTAAAGATTGCTTCCAACGAGTTTTTCTTTACTTCTTTCTCTATTTTTGGTATTCTATGATTGATTTCTTTATGGTGTTAGATATTTTTATCATGAATAATTAAATTAGTTTAGGATTTGGTTTTGGAGTAGCTAGTTAGACTTGTTGGAATTTTTATTTCTTTATTAATGACTTGATTTTAAATCAATTTTATGAGTTGTGCTTCATGTTTTATATTCAATTAAGGGCCCAATTGTTTACATGTTTATGGATAGATTGCCATCAACGAAAGTTAAGTAATCTATTAGCTTCTAACTCATAGAACTTAGACCATTCGATCACGAAACTAGGCGAATTCTATAGGGAGTACTAAATTTTTAAAGAACTTAATGAGCTTTGATTAACTAGTAATCATAAAAATAGGTTAGTAATTAATCTTGGCATGCTTAAATAAGCTCGAAAGAGACTTTAGGTATTTTTGAATAATTTACCCTTGATTGTATCGATGATTTAATAGTTGAATTTAATTCTATAATTTAAGTCCTAACTAATGAAAAAAACCCAAGCTCTAGTATTTTCTATTGATTGTTTTTAAGTTAATTAATTTTAGTTCTTAGTTTAGATGTTAGTTTTAGTTATTTATTTTTATTTGAATTAGAGTTTGCTAGCTAAAGAAAGTTATAAATAGTTAGTACTTAGTAGGTCAATCCTCGTGGGAACGATACTCACTCATCACTTTACTACTTGTCATGATTCATACACTTGCGGAGTTGTACTAACAAGTTTTTGGTACTGTTACCGGGAATCGGTGCTACTAATATTAATACGTTTTAAATTTTCTTTAGACTAGAGATTTATTATTTTTATCTATATTTATCTATTCTTATTTTTAGTTTTAGAGTTTTTTTTTGTGTGCTAAATTGATAAATAATTTTGGGATAATTACATAAAAAACCACAATCTTTCATAGCCTTTTTAAATTATTTAATTTTTGCTTACAAAAATAACCACCAACTATAAAAATTTTACAAATAATACTATATGTCTGCTTTAATAACAGAAAGCTGATGTGGCAGTCACTTTTTGATCTGCCTCAGTTGAGTGGAGCCCCACAATTACTTATTGCTTTGAAGTAATATTTTTTTTTAATGTTTGGACAGCTTAAGAACACTCAGAGTTTAGGGTTTTGTAATTTTTCAGTTAGCACAAAATTATTTGGACAACCTAACATGTTAGAATTTTATTTTAAAATAATTGGAAAAAATTAGTGGATTATCCAGTAAGCAATTGTGGGCTTCACTAAACTGAGGCAGACCAAAAAGTGACTATCCGTTAACTAAAACTGACGGATGGTATTATTTTCAAGATTTTTATAGTTGGCCGTTACTTTTGTAAGCAAAAATTGAATATAGTTTAATTTAAAAAGGCTACAAAAGGTTAGAGTTTTTTATGTAATTTTTCCAATAATTTTTCAAGGATAATAATGAATTTTCTTATCAATTTTTAAGGTCTAATGCATGTAATCCTATATATGATGTAGAACATATGCCATTTAATTATTTTTCATCTTATTTCCAGGTTTATGATTGGTGTCGAGAGAACCACAATGGGGCGTATTACCCATATCATTCATATTCAGCTCCACCATCTCAGTACAAACCATCTTGGAGCAATTGTGTGGATCATTCTTGGGGTTATCAAGAAGAGACTTTACAAGTCAATTATTATGAGTGAAATCTTATAGAGTTTCAACAACAAGAAGATTCCATGTCTTCTTTAGAGATTAAATTGAAGCAATTCATGTTCGAAACTCTTGAGAGGATGGATGCACAAGATAAAGCTCTAATAAACATAAGCTTAAAAATGGAGTAAATTATAGAATATCAAAATATGTGTTTCAAAAGCTTTAATTGTGTGCACCTATGGATAGCTCAAAGCAAGAGATACAAAGAAAAAGTATATGGGATGAAGATATCATTTTGAGTCGAGATGATAAAGTCACTTTCGAATTATGCCACGATGAGCAAAAAGAGATTATCACCGAGGAATTTGATGAAGTCTTCAAGTATAATAATCCATTTATAGACATCAAGGATGATAAAGTATAAAGTCACTCAACTCAATTTAGAAATGAGTTGGATGAGAAAATTTTACAATCCTTGAAGTTATATGGAATGAAGATAGGCCATTTACAAATGACAAAGCATATGTTCCATAACCTATCACGGTCATATATGAGGAATCCATGAAAAGTATAGGACTGTTTAAGAACCCACATGAAAATTCTTACATTCTTCAAGTAATTCTAGAACTAAAGGATTAGCATGTGAAGTCTGCACTTTACTCCCTAGGCATAAGGGAGCCTATAAAAGGAAAGAAAAAGAAGATGCTTCTAAGAACACTTCCTCATGTTTGGTTGCACCCTTAATACTATATATTCAAGGGGTCAAGCTAATGACCTTAAATTTTCTCATTTTATGGGAGGCAACCCATATTTCTTACCTTTTTTTCTCTATTTTTACATTAATTTTTTTTTAAATTTCTTACTTTTTAATTTTTCTTGTAGGAAGTCATAATTTGAACTTTATCATTTATGGCTCTAAAAAAGCCAAAGAAAACCTCTACCACTATACAACAAGGAGTAGAACATCATACTAGGGGAGTTCTCTTGTTCCTTTTCTCTTTAATTTTGGTTATTTTGTATTTTTTAAAATTTTTTGTGTGTTTGTATGTTTTAGTACACCTTGGGGACAATGTGTGCTAAGTGTTGGGAGGGATGGTAGCTTGTTGATTTGTATTTTTAGTTATCATTTATGTTATTTATATGCTCTATTTATTACTACATATTTAATTTTATTTGCATCATTTTCATATGTATTTGTGGATTACTCAATTCATAATTGGAAATAATAAATGGATGAGTGTGTAGTTTTGATAGCACCAAAATTAAGGATGTTTGTTGTTAAGGATGATTAAACATTTCTCTAATATATAGATAATTTAGTTTTCACAATCTAAGTATGACTTTGAAGAGGTTGATATGGGCTTACATTTGATTTTTTTTTCAAAAGGTTGATTGGGGTTGTAAATATAAAAAATATAATAAATAATATTTATAAAAGCGAAGTGGAGGGTAAAACGCACTCGCTAATAGAAAAATTTAAAAAAAAAAGGTGAAATTGAGTGTAAAATGTACTCACTAAATTAATGTGAGATGGTGCATAAAATACACTCATAAAAGGTTTTTATTAAATATTTGCAATCCCATAATACTATTTTGTTTTGATTTGTTTTGTTATTTATTAAAGTGCCTATTGATTCTCTATTTGAGCAAGTGATTGGGTCATGTTTGGTAAATCATTTGCATATGTGTACATTTTTATTTAGTTATCCTCATTAATAAGCGTTGTTCGGTTTGGTATTGTTAAAATTGCATATCTTTAAAATTTACCATCTCTAATTATAATTGAATAGTTTGTTGTTTAGTACTTATGTTTAATTGTGTTTCTTACTTGGGGACAAGTAAGGTTTAACTGTGGAAAAATTTGTTATGTGCTATTTTAATATAGATTTTATATATTTAATTTATGATTTTTAGTTAAATTTTATTAGTTTTAGAGTTAAAATTATTTATTATGTAGTTAGAAATGTCATTTTCTTTATTTTTCTCCTTATATGTGCACTTTAGGCTTGTAGAGGCATTTTGGTAATTTTGTCAGGCTAGAGAAGCTGAAATTTGGGAAGAGGGTAGAAGCGAGGGCACCTCAGTGCCATATGAGAATGTTGCAGCGCCCGCGGGGCTATTCGTGTAGTTTTTGGCAGAATTCGTGGCATTGTGCGGGAAATCTGATTTTGGGGCTGATTTTTCTTCCCTTTTTGAGCTGAAAATTGAGGGAAAAATAATCTAAGGCTGCCCTAATTAAAGAAGAATATAAAAGGGAGAAGAAATATGAAGAAAAATAATTATGGAGAGAGGGAAAGACGACTATAACGAAGTCGAACGTGGGAATCAAGCAGTCCACAAGGATTAGAGATTAAAGATTGCTTCCAACGAGTTTTTCTTTACTTCTTTCTCTATCTTTTGTATTCCATGTTTGATTTCATTGTACTGTTAGATATTTTTATCATGAATAATTAAATTAGTTTAGGGTTTGGATTTGGAGTAGCTAGTTAGACTTGTTGGGATTTTTATTTCTTTATTAATGACTTTATTTTAAATCAATTTTATGAGTTGGGCTTCATGTTTGGTATTCAGTTAAGGGTCCAATTATTTACATGTTTATGGATAAATTACCATCAATAAAGTTGAGTAATCTATTAGCTTCTAACTCATAGAACTTAGACCATTTGACCACGAAAGTAGGTAAATTCTACGGGGAGTACTAAATTTTTAAAGAACTTAATGAGTTTTTATTAACTAGTAACCATAAAATAGGTTAGTAATTAATCTTGGCATACTTAAATGAGCTCGAAAGAGACTTTAGATATTTAAAACAATTTAACCTTGATTGTATTAATGATTTAATAATTGAATTTAATTCTATAATTTAAGTCCTAACTAATGAAATAAACCCAAGCTCTAGTATAATCTATTGATTGTTTTTTTAAGTTAATTGATTTTAGTTCTTTGTTTATATGTTAGTTTTAGTTATTTCTTTTTATTTGAATTAGAGTTTGCTAGCTAAAAAAAATTATAAATAGTTAGTACTTAGTAGGCCAATCCTCGTGAGAACAATACTCACTCATCACTTTACTACTTGTCATAATCCATACACTTGCAGGATTGTGCTAACAACTTGACCTCGCTTTTTTGGATGGAGATTGATATAGTGGTGGGATTAATCCTTGATGAATAAAATAATGCTGTAAATTATGGTTTATTTTTTGCTAAATCACTTTTAATCCCTTGCACCTTCAAATCCAAAGAATCTAACCGAGTAAGCACCTTATACATTAAAGCATCACTCAGCCTTGGTGCTTGTTACTCACCTACCACCCTTTTCTCATCACCTTGTGCTTGTTCTTGTTGAACTTGTGGTCCTTATGATGGTTGGACCCCTCTTATGTGAAGCATAAGAACATAGCTTTCTTCTTGCTTTCTATAAGTCCTATTCTTATCATAATTTTCAAATTGAGCCTTGTGTTCCCCTCACTTGCAGGGAATAAAATGTTGTCTATGTTAAACCCCAAATGTTTGATAATTGTTATCATAATTCTACTACATTTTATGGTTTTAGATTTGGCTATAGACACATCACTTAATCATAAAGCAATTAAAAAGAGCTATTTCAACTTATTTTTCCCTTATCATGCAATATAGAACCATGAGCTCTATTGTATTAACCACAACATCGCTTTCTAATTAGCCAAATAATGCATATAACATAAGGCATAAGAAGTAATTTGCATTTTCTTTAACATCTGAGGGTTGTACACCTCATTCGAGTTCATTAATCTCCTCTAAACCACATATTTGTTAAGCTCTGATGGTGCCTACTTCTCCTTAGGAAATTCAAGTGCATAATTAATGTCCTAAATTGGCATAACAAATGGCCTATTAGAATTTCAAAAATAAATTTGTTCCTCATCTCCATTGTACTTAAATGAACTAAAACATATGCACATTAGTTGTATGTATAAATAGTACTTCTTTTTAGCCTAATCCACCCATCCCATCCTTTGTAAATAAACTTGAACTTCCTCCTAAATTCCAACCGATTCCAAGGCATCTTTATATACATATATATTTTCTTATATCTCTCTTTGAAGCAATCGCATTAACTTTTGCTCTTATTGGTTGTTATTGAATTCAAGGTCCTTTAGGTAAACATTGGTTTGTGATATGGATTTAGATGTTCTAATTCATTTTTTAGCATTTTCATCATGGTAATGTGTGTGATTGAAACATAAATGAAAGAAAAGAAAAAAATGGTAGAGTAATGAAGAAAAAGCAACTACAGAAAAATAGATGTGAATTATTGTGTCTGTTAAATTAAATTTGAAGATGAGAGTGTTTAAATTTATTTTTGTGGTGTTTAAGGATCCTAAAATATATATATATAGTGATTAAGAGGTAGCAAAGATGACCAATAAATGAAAGGATATGTTTTTTTAATGAAATAGTTGTTACAACACAGCTATAATGGCTATTTTTGTTCTTGAATTCCTATGTCTAAGCACAGTTGTGCCACTGGTTGCACAACTGTACAGAGTTACACCCTATTTTCTAGAATTAATGGCACAATTATGCAAGCTACGACATAGTCATGCAAATCCTCGAGATTTTTTCTTAATGCATTCTAGACATCACCGCACAGTTATGCAACCAATTGGCATAGATGTGCTAGTTCTTAGATAGCTAATAGGATTCTCAGAATAACTGTGCAACAACTTAGCAGATCTATGCAAAATCTTCATTAGTTATTACCATCTCGCACACAGTTGTGTAGCACCTTAGCATAATTGTGCAAGCTGCATCCAAGACATCATGACATTCTAGACTCTTAGGTATGACTATGTATTATGTGACACAATCATACAGATATACACAAACTCACTCCTAAGCTACTGGACATCCAGGCACAGCTATGCAATGCCTTAGTATAGTTGTGCAGACTTGCTAAGATTAAATTCAATTAAATTAATTAGTCACGCCAAATGTGGCACAACCATGCAAGTGTATGGACCTATCAATCTAACTCTCGAGACTTTATGGCACAATTATGTCCAATATTGTCATAACCGTGCAAATCAGTAAGCACACAATAACATTGCTATATATGTAATAACTTGAATTTTTATTAGTATTATTATTATTATTATTATTATTATTATTCTTGTTATTATTATTATTATGATTGAAGTTATTGTTCTTACTATATATATATATATATATATATATATATATATAAAAGTTGTGTATTAACTTATTTAATTGCTAGAAATTTTATATAGTTTTGTGAGTTAACCCATTTAATTGCTGGGATTTTTTGTAAGAATTAAAGAAAAAGGACTAAACTAAATTTTTGCCAAAAGTACGGGTACCAAATTGGTAATTTGCTAGTTCCTCTTTATTTTAAGGCTGACAGCTGCGAACTTTCATTTCAAGCCTTGAACTCACTCATCTAACACTATAGCACCTGAATTTTTCTCATCTCTGTTAAATGGCCAAATGACCTTCGACCGATACAAAATTCAAATCTCAGATCCTTCTCGACATCCTTAGCATGTTATTTGTTTTTGTTTTGCAAAATTTGGCCCAGATTTGATCAGTTTAGCCTCTAAAATTTTGTCCTAATCTTTCCGGTGACAAATCACTATATCCGGAAATGATTAGCTTCTTCAATCACCACCATTATACTCATCTTGTTTCTAGGAGTCTTGTGGTACCAATTTTGAGTCCAATCTGTGTTGTTTCAGTATTGATCAGAGTTTATTGGGTAATTTTTATTTTTCTCTCCGATCTATTATTTTGGTAGATGTTTGTTAAGTTTGAGACTATATTTGAGTAGGGGTGAGCACGATCCGGTTCGGTTCGGAGAATGCAATTCTCCGGAATTGCTCCATACTATTGGAGATTTAAAAATTTAGTCTCCAGAATTGCTCCAAAATTTCGGTTTGGGACAGTTTGGAGATTAAAAGTTTTGGTTCAATTCGGTTCGGAGATCGGTTTTTCTCCACATTAGAAATTTCGGTTCAATTCGGTTCGGATATCGGTTCTTCTCCGAAATTAAAAAAATAAATAAAGATATAATTCAAATCAAATTATTAAACTACAAACCATTTCATAATTTTATTATAAAATTAAATAATTTTTAATA
>CATIWO010259888.1:0-11528 GCA_949673435.1 Macaranga tanarius | reverse complement strand
ATATATATATATCAAATATAAAAAATGTATTTCCGGGAACTATATATACTTCCTATGAAATGATCAACCAGTTGGTGCATTAATATTAACCATATCAAATGAGACTCCAAGTGACTGGCTAGTCACTGCCTAATGCTTTTTTTTTAAAAAAAAAAAACTGGGTCCAAAACAAATCTTGCACACAATTTTTACAATTTTTTATTTTTAATTTAATCTTGCTCATTTTAAAGTTTAATTTTTTTAGTCTGGAAACAGGAATTTCACAATTGTGATCAAAATTTATGATTGTTAAATTGCTTATTTGTAAAAAAATTCAAACATTTCCAACTTTTTGCAATTTAATCCCAAGCTTTTAATTTTTACAATTATGTTTCAATTTTTAAATTTTTTTACAATGTTAACATATTAATGAATTTGGTTAAAATTATTTTAAAAAATTCTGAGTGGGTAATGAAGTGTAATGCCACAAACACAAAGAGTGGACCCCAATAAGCCTTATTGCAAAATATTAATGAATTAATTTATTTAACTAAATTCATTAATGTGTTAATATTGCAAAAAAAATTAAAAATTGAGACATAATTGTAAAAATTAAAAAGTTGGGATTAAATTATAAAAAGCCGTAAACATTTGAATTTTTTTTTACAAATAAGCCTAAAAATTTTCTCCATTTTAAAAGGCTGTTGTTATCTTTTTAGTTTGTCTTTGTGCTCATAATTCAATATAATAAAATATCAATCCAAACATAAAAGGCCAAATGTTTTGTTTTTCTTTTTAAGTGGTCACAACATATTTTTCCTTAAAGTAAGTTTTAAAAATAAAAAATAAAAAAATTAAATTTATAAAAATGAGTTTCAAATAATAATATGAAATTTAGTCAATTTATATGTGCATATTTGGTTTTTAGGTCTTAATTGACTGGAATTATTTTTTTATTATCATCATGATCAATAAGTAATAATCAAATTAAAATAATGAACTCATGATAATGCAAGACTAATATTTTAATGATAGGATGTGCATTTTGTAGTATATCTTAGACAAGACAATTCTCATTTCAAATTATAATTCAAACTCGTTTTCCTGTTTTGGGTGTAAAAGGATTAGATGCAAATCCTCGACCAATCTGTACTTGCCAAAATTATGAGACAATTCAAAAATTTAACTCATAGTATTAAATTATATAATTCAAATGATATTTATAAATCCATAATTTCGATACTAGTTGTTTAATATATCCATTTAAGGTATCAATAGACTAAGAATTCAATTATTGTCTCCTCTTTTTGTTTAAAAAAAAAAAAAGATTTTAAAGGGAATTAGAATTTAAATACTAAAAAAATTGATCATCAAAATAAGATATTGAACTGAAAATCAAATTTTCAAATCTTACTGCTTGATGTACACACCTGCCAAATCTAATAAATATGGGTGAACTCGTCTTTTTTATTTTAAAAGGATATTTTTTATATTTATTTATTATTTTTAATTATTTTAATATTATTGATTTAATCTTTCAACCAATTGATATGTTAATAATAAGTGGGACAAAAATAGACTGGCATTATAGCATTATTATTTTCAAATATTCAGCTAATTATTATTTTTTTTTTAACTTAGAAGAGAAAATTCACCCATATAGTGATTAGGGATTAAATCCATAAATTTTTAATTAATATTATAAAGGTAAGATTTATCATTTAATTACTCAATTTTCAATAACTGATTTCCAATGCAAATTATGCACATTTTTGCAATTACATAGTTGTGAATGCATCCAAGACACCATGGCACAAAATACATTAATATCACTAGCTAGCTATACGTGAACTATACAAGTGACAATTGAATGCAAGGATTCTACAGGTATAATGTGGATTTTGCAAATGATTTACAGCAGCTTTATACATGGTATATATTGTATTAAATATTATATCTAATGGTTGAGTTGGTGAATAATAATGCAGAGTAAGGGTTTCAAATGAGCTAGGAGCTGGGAATGGTAAAGGAGCAAAGTTTGCAACAATAGTATCAGTGACAACGTCGACTATAATAGGGCTATTCTTCTGGGTTTTGATAATGTTGTTCCATGATAAATTGGGTTGGATATTTACTCCGAGTAAACCTGTTCTTGAGGCGGTAAACCAGCTCTCAATTCTCTTGGCCTTAACTGTTTTGCTCAACAGCGTTCAGCCAATTCTCTCTGGTACGTACTGGTGACACCATCTGGCTCTATCATGCTAAATGTGACTAATTAAGTTCTGCTCAGTGATTGACCTAGTAATCTTCCTTTGTAGGGGTGGCTGTGGGATCTGGATGGCAAAAGTACGTAGCATGTATAAACTTGGGTTGCTACTATTTGATTGGGGTTCCACTCGGGTTCTTGATGGGTTGGTTGTTAAATCTTGGAGTCATGGTACGTCTTCTTATTTTTGACTCATTAATTGAAGGACATAAAAAGTAAAAAATGTTTAAACTCATATGTTATGAACACCTCGGTTTATATTCTAAACAAGCTTTATTTAATATGAAACTATATAATTAGAGGCAGGGCTAGAAAATTCTATTAGGGGCCAAAATTATCTACAAATTAAAAAATAATAAATAAATAATTTAGAGGGGGCCGATGGATTAAAATGTACTATTATTAATATTAGAGACAAAAAAATTTACAAAGAAACTTTAAAAGTTTGGGGGGTGTGCATCAATAACTAAAAAATTTTAAGTTTAATTTTTTATCAATGCAGTGGGGGAAAACGGTTTTAAGTTAAATAATAATAATAATAATAAGCAATAGTATTTTTAATGAAGTTGATTTAGGATCACACATGAAGGAAAATTTGTTGTTTATCTACTATTGAATTGACTGCAAGTGTCTCTTTCAAATTATTTCAACTCCTGTAACTAGAAGCAAAATGGTGTTACAAATTTAATAAAAAGTCTGCCAATTTATGTATGTCAATGTCATATTAATTATATAACTCAAAATGAACATAATTACAGGGAATTTGGGCTGGAATGATTTTTGGAGGAACAGCAATTCAGACCTTGATATTGGCTATCATTACCATTCGATGTGATTGGGACAAAGAGGTAACTATATATTATAGCATCACTTTTAAAGACTTGATTAAGACCCGAACTTTTTTTTTTAACTTTAAAGACTTACTCCACAGTGATCCAATTGAGTGTGTGTCTTAAAAGCATGTAAGGCCCGAATTGATATTGTATTAATTGGACCAATTTCACGTGAAATTTGCAGGCAGAGAAAGCAACAATGCATGTACAAAAATGGTCAGAAGTTAAGTGACAAGGGAGAGATACAGGGGCTAATTAGCATGTATTCACGCCGTAAAATTAGAGAAGGATCCTAATTAAGTGATTCCTTAATTCTAAGGCCCATGAATCTTGATTTAGCAAGTGAAAATTATTCTTTCTGGGACTTGCTACAATATAGAATCAAATGAAATGACGATGCCATTTATTTATTTTTATTATCATTTTAACTGGAAGGTGCCAATTACGTGTTGCTGCTTAATTATCACTTACCATTTCATAAACAAGCAAGAAAAAAATTGTTAGAGTTGCACTTAGTAGGTTTTTTTTGTTTTTAATTTTCGTAGGCAAAAATAATATAAACAATTACTAATTTCAACTTAGCTAATGTTTAAATGGCTTTAAAAGGATGTTCCCTACAAGTAACTCAAGTGACAAAATGTGTGGATATCTAGCTGGTGAAATCAGGAATTGATCCTCTGTTCCCCTACTTTCCCTACTTGTGTTGTTGAGAATTAACAATTTCAAACAAACTCTATCTGGGAAAAAATGGCTTCAATTAAAGGAATATAAAATGGAAAAATGAAAATAAATAATAAATAATTTGACAATATTAATTATGATACTATCATAATTTCATATCATATATTATTTTAACTATTGAAATCTTAGCTCAATCGAGGCAGTAAGTACTATTAACATTTTGTTGAAGGTTGAGTAGGTAAACAGTAAATATTTTAATATTTTTTTCATCACAGTAAAAATTATGGGTTCAATTTTAAACAAGTGGAGGGCTAAAATTTCTCTAGTTTGTCCCAAAAGAAAAAGTACTACTAATATTTTTGCCATTTCGATCTCTAATTTCAAAATATAATATCATTATACAAAAGTTTGCAATTAAAATCAGTAAGAAAATGGTGCAATGGTTTCTAATTCTCTTAAAAGGCATTGTAAGATATAAAAAGATAAAATTTTCATTCATTATCAAGATGAACATATAATATAAAAGTAATATTGAAAAAAACTCTCACTTAAAATATGAAATCATTTGTCGCTATTCTTTAATCACGTTGATAGAATTATTTTGATTTACAACTTGGCGATCCGTTCCATAAAATTTATGCTCAGTTCGGTGTTAATTAGCCATAAATCAATTTTATGGTCTTAAACTGAGTCCAATTACAGAAATACTGATAAAAAATTTATAATGGAGAGAATTATAAACTCTACGAGAGATAACCACCAAAACCCCATAAAGGAATTAACAATTTCATAAAGAAAGATTCAAAAATTCCACCAAAAATAAATAGATTAGAGATTTGTATTTATCGGATAAAAAAAAATACAAAATAGAATAGAGTAATAAGAGACCACCATTGATCTAAAAAATGATCAAAAAGAAAGTTAGAAAGAAAAGAAAGAAGAGGCTGTTAGAATGTTTAGATTATGTTTTATTTAATAAAAAAATTAAGCTATAATGTTTAAATTTAACCATCCCAAGTTTCTATAATTAATTTTATGTAATTTTTTTAAAACAAATCTATTATACAATAAACATTTTAAAATTATTTGACCTCCATCTTAATAAAAGTTCTTACATTAATAAAAAGATAATAATTACTAGAAAAAGGTAAGCTATGATTTAAATGTTTTACTACTAAAAATTTGTAATTCTTTTTGTAATGATTTAAATGTTTTACTGCTAAAAATTTGTAATTCTTTTTGTAACAGTTTAACACCTATAATTTTATTTTCTACCATTTAAATGATAAAATTTGACATATGTTATAATTTTTTTGTCCTTCCGTAATAAAAGTATTAAAATTTAATTTTAATTAACTTTTTATAATTATAACTTTGACTTAACAATATTGTCTTTATCTATAATGATTAAAATATTTTTTAAAATATAATAGAATTATTTTAAAATTTTTTGTTATTATTACTATTTAAAACTATAATGTATATATTTATATTTTTCTCTTGCATTGAATGGTATAAAATTCAAATGCTTGAAAAGAGAGAAATTAGCAAAACATATATCTCATAAAAATTAAAAGTAAAAATTGCAAGTTACTAAAGTGTTAAAAAAATTAAAATTCCTAATAACAAATAATGAAATTACCTGATATTCATATGTAATTATCCTAATTACTGTAATTATGCTTCTATAAAACAATCCCTTTCGATAATTTTTTAGGATAAGTACAAATAAATACCCTATAATTTAAGTGTTTTAGTATCATGACTCTATAGTTTTTTTGTGACACTTTAGTATTTTGTGATTTCAAATTAATAGCACTCAGTTGACAAATTTTGTTGCAATTCTTGATTTCTCTTTCTTTCAGTATCCAAAAAATTTTATTTTTAATTTTCATCGAGTTCTTATAACTTTAACATAAATTTAGTAATAGTAGTGTTTAGAATCTTTTTTTAAAACAAAAAATGTGAAAAAATTTATTTTTATTGTTTCTGTGATTATTACTACTTAAAACTAACATGGATAGTGTTGCTCCAATTTTCAGTGAACCGAGTTTAATTAAATGCAAGCATGCCGGAGGAAATGCCCTCAATAAGAAACTTACTTCTATGAGACAAATTAGGAATTTCTAAATACCTTTACCACAATTTGTTTGGATTCTAATGTGTAATTTTGTAAATTTGAGAGAGTAATATAAAGGAAAATTTGCAGCACTTGGCTAAATTAAAGAATAGGAAATTTTATAACAAGAAAATATTTATAAGCTTGATAAAATAAAATTTTGATAGGAAAGCTAGCAAATATGAAATATTGAAATTGGAAGTATTGAAAATGTTTGTTGTAATCATTGATGATTTGTTGATTGTTGATGATGATTGATTGCAGATCCCCTTTTCTCTATTCTCTTATCCTTTTATAACTAAATAGCATTAATTCCTCATCAGACTTCAGTTTTTATTGGCATTAATTCTATAACTTGCCTAACACTTCTTTTTCAAGTCTTCAGCTTTTTAGAATATTTTAGAGACCTTATGTATAATCTACCTCAACTCCTTAGCAACAACAAGTAATGTAAATTCCAGAAAATTCATATAACATGTTCCTAAAAATCTCAGCTCCTTAGTTCTTGTAATCTGTAACATAAAATTAAAAGCACAAATTTTAGAAACTTCTATTTTAATGGGTTGGGCTTTATAATTGATTTATGGGCCAAAATTTTAGATTTGGGTACAAACAATGCCCCACATGTAATTGTTCGGACGCCACCACATATAATTGTTTAAACGAAACCTATAACTATGTATATGGATATATTAACCCACTTTACTTCTTCTCTATTTTTTTAAATATTCATTCAACATTTTTCTTTCAAATTACTTACAAAACTCATTTTCAAATTTCAATTTATCAAGGATTTCACTTTATCCATAGCATCATTTCTTTAAAAATCACAAAACCTATATCATTCTCTACTATTTCCTTAAGAAATCATATGTATCTTCTCTTATCCAAGGCACTTTTTTAAAAAAATCACTATCTCTTGCTTCCCCTTAGAAAATCTTCTTTCAAATTCAAATTCCCTCATAAATTCACTAACCCATCATTTAATTTCTACAAAAATCACAAGACCCATAATAATTTTTATCATTTTCTCAAGAACCTATGACATTTGCTTCATCTCTAATATTGAATTTTTTTTGAACATCGGAAGCTCACAAAATCTTCTTCCACTCTCAAATTCTTCAACCAATTTGATTACCCAAAATATAAATCCTCCATAAATTTAAGAATCATGTCAATTTTTTCAAGTTCTTCAAGATTTCCAAGCTAAAAAGAATTTCAATTTTAATTACCAAAACACAACACATCCCTTTCCTTTTTTCTCCATTACCAATCCTTAATACTATCATCTTTGTGTTGTCGTCAACTCATCCATGGCCTGAGTACCACTAGCCCCATCACTTCTCTACTTACCAGTATCGCCATCACCACCACAACAGCCAAGCCTGACGGCTGTTGGTGGTTGTTGCACTAATTTCTAATGAACCGGGTTTGAGCATGTCAGAGAAAGTGACTTCCTCAATAAAAATTTGAAAACTAACTCCCTTCAGACGAATGTAGATCCTCAAATGTCTTTACCATAATTTATTTGAGTTCCAAATGAGACTTTTATGATTTTTGATGAAAGCTAATAATAGAAAATTTTATAAAAGTAAGTAACTTGTAATAAGGGTAATTTTATTATATGGATCAACGATAATACTTAGAAAAATAAACAAAGGACAGAATTAAAAATACAAGGAAAATGTGCTTGAACTAGAAATTTAGCTACTGATAAATTGGAGAAAATATTTGTCTGATGTTTGTTTTTGATGATTATAAGATGCTCTAATAATCAGCTCCTGCATGCTTTTTATAAAAAATTCTTCATAATTCCCTGATAATTATTGGAAACCATTAGTATTCAATTTCTTCAATAATTTCTTCATTAACTCTATGTCTCTTTTGCTTTTCCTTCAGCTAGAAGAAGTAACTTACCGGCTACACTTTTCCTCCAGAAGATTCTTTTGACTTACTTTCAAGTTGACAATTAATTCAATGGATTGGGCCTTTAATTTCTTGATGGGCTTAATATCTCTTGGGTTCAAAAGTAGTGTTAAAATAAAATTTAAAACTGGGCCTAAACAGTGGTCTTGCAATTCACCAGCTCCAATGCCACTATTTTGTCGAGCCACAATGACCCCTGCCATTAGCCTGCTCGTCACATTGCACCTGTCGCCTCATTTCCAGTAGAAATCCTTGTTGCCTCAGTTCACAAAGCTGTTGCTATTTGCTTCGTCATTCCCCAGCCTCCAATTGCTGTTAATATCTTCCCTAAGATAAATTAACATCGGCCACCATCACCAAGACTGATTTCAAGGTTATTCCTCTAGCAATTCTTCAAATTAAATCTATTCTAAAAGGTAAAGGGATAATAGTCTCATTTATCCTCAACTATTCTCAAATTTTATATTTAATTATATCTTTTAAATTGTATCAATTTATCATATGAATTTTTTGATTTGCTTCAATTCTATCCAATTTTCTACTAAGGATCTAAATGTAGGTTTAAAAATTACGATAAGATCATTTTAAAATTCAATTACCTTTTTAAACCTTTTTTATAAAATTTTCAAAAAAAAAACTCAATCATAGAAAACTCAATTGATGAGTTTGTTTAAAAACTGAAATGATTTTAAAATTACTTAATGAGTGTATTAAATATAAATAAAATTATTTATAAAATTAAAATTAATGTGTTTACTTTCAAATTTTAAAGGGATAATTATCTTCTTTATCCTTAACTATTCTCAAATTTTCTATTTAATCCTATTCTTTAAATTATATGAATTTATCATATGAATTTTTTGATTTGTTTCAATTCTATCAAATTTTCTACTAAGGATCTAAAAGTAAATTTAAAAATTACGACAAAATTCTTTTAAAATTCAACTACCCGCTTAAACTTTTTTTTCATTTTCAAAAAAATAATAATTTAAATCATAGAAAACCTAATCAGATGAGTTTGTTTAAAAACTGAAATAATTTTTAAAATTACTTAATGAGTGTATTAAATATAAATAAAATTATTTACAAATTTAAATTTAATGTGTTTACTTTCAAATTTTAAATTCTTAAATTTATGAAATTAGTTATAATTAAATAAAATTCTAATAAAATAACTTAAATTTACAAATTATTTCAATATCATTATATCTATATTTGTTTTAAGAATAAAAAGTTTTAATTTTCACCATCTTTATTTTCTAAAATGCTTTTATTCTTTTATTGTATTACTACTTAATGGTATAATAGTTTGTTAAATTGATATTTTTATCAAATAAAATATTAATTTATATTCTAATTTTGTATCAAATAGAATATTATATGATATAATAAAAAAATTATTTCAAATGAATTTTTTAAAATATCAGTTTAAATCATACATGTAAAATCAATTGTAAATGAATTCTATTTAAATCTTATATAAATGCAATAAATTTGTTAGTGAAATTGAAATAAATCTTATTGCACTTATAGAATTCATTTGCAAATAAAATTTAAACAAAATTTATTTGCAAATAAATTTTATAAAATTTATTTTAAATAAAATTTTTATTTTATCATATAATATCTTATTTGATATAAAATTAGAATTTAATTTAATATTTTATTTGATAAAAATATCAATTTAACCAAATATTACATCATGAAGTAGCAATACAATAAAGAAATAAAAATGATAAAAATTAGAAATTTTTATTTTCATGACAAATATAGATATAATGACTTTGAAATAATTTATTTTTTTAATCTATTTTATTAGAATTTTATTTTTAATTATAACCAATTTCACATATTAAAATTTAAAATTTGAAAATAAACACATTAAATTTAATTTTATAAATAAATTATATAATATTTTTTTTAAATTTTATTTATATTTAAATTAAGTAATTTTAAAAATTATTTTAGTTTTTAAATAACTTAATTTTTTTGTGAAAATGAAAAAAAATGCCTAAGTGGGTAATTAAATTTTAAAAGAATGTTATCGTAATTTTTAAAATTACATTTAGATCCTTAGTAGAAAATTAGATGGAATTGAAGAAAATTGAAAAATTTATATGATAAATTGATAAGATTTAAAAGATATGATTAAATAGAAAATTTGAATATAGTTGAGAATAAATGAGACTATTATCTCAATTTTAAATTTTTAAATTTGTGAAATTAGTTATAGTTAAATGAAATTCTAATAAAATAACTTAAATTTATAAATTATTTCAATATCTTTATATCTATAATTATTTTTAAAATAAAAATTTCTAATTTTTATCATCTTTGTTTTCTAAAATGCTTTTATTCTTTTATTGTATTACTACTTAATAGTATAATATTTGGTTAGATTGATATTTTTATCAAATAAAATATTAATTTGTATTCTAATTTTGTATCAAATAGAATATTATATGATACAATAAATAATTTATTTCAAATGAATTTTATAAAATATCAATTTTAATCATATATATATATAATCAATTGTAAAGGAATTCTATTTAAATCTTTTAGAAGTGCAATAAATTTTTTGGTAAAATTGAAATAAATATTATTGCACTTTCAAAAGAATTTTAAATAGAATTCATTTGTAAAGAAATTTTAAATAGAATTTATTTGCAAATAAATTTTATAAGATTTGTTTTAAATAAAATTTTCATTTTATCACATAATATCTAATTTGATATAAAATCAAAATTCAATTTAATATTTTATTTGATAAAATATCAATTTAACCAAATATTACACCATAAAGTAGCAATACAATAAAGGAATAAAAATATTTTAAAAAATAAAAATGAAAAAAATTAGAACTTTTTATTCTCATGACAAATATAGATATAATGACATTAAAATAATTTGTAAGTTCAATCTATTTTATTAGAATTTTATTTTTAATTATAACTAATTTCAAAAATTTAAAATTTGAAAATAAATATATTAAATTTAATTTAATTTTATAAATAAATTGTATAATATTTTTAAAAATTTATTTATATTTAAATTAAGTAATTTTAAAAAATTAGTTTAGTTTTTAAATAAACTTAGTGTTTTTTTTGTGAAAATGAAAAAAAAGGCCTAAGCGGATAATATAAAATTACGATTAGAAGGATGTTATTGTAATTTTTAAAATTACGATTAGATTCTTAGTAAAAAATTAGATAGAATTGAAAAAATCATAAAATTCATATGATAAATTGATATGATTTAAAGGATAGGATTAAATAAAAAATTTGAGTATAATTGAGGATAAATGAGACTATTATTTTCATCATTTGCTTTTTTTTTTTTTAACTTTGTGTTGAGGATTTTTTTTGTAAATTTTGATTGAGAAAATGATTGCTACCTCGGGTTGTGTCTGATGCTTGAAACTAGGGGTGAGCACGGTTCGGGAAAATCCGGAGAAAAAAAATCTCCAGTACCAGTATCATTTTTCGGTATAGTTCGGTACGGGAATACTGTGCCGTACTAGTTTTTTGGTACGGTTCGGTACAAAGATTCGGTTCTTTCAGAACATATCGGTATGGTTCGAAAATTCAGAAATTTATATTATTGATTAAATTTATATTTATTAGCAACAATTAAATAAAAAAATTTACTTTAGAATTCATTACAAAAAACAATGATAATACTAACTAATAAATATGTTAAATAAAGTTGAATTAATTGTATT